>JAJGRW010000178.1:112556-148048 GCA_025461045.1 Carex parvula
AAATAGACTTCACATCAAGAATCAGGAGCATATGTGATATTTATATGTTTTAAAAGGGGATATAAGTATTTTGCAGAGCAACCACATGCTTAATTTTTTATGATATTTTTGGGATATGCATGAATTTAACCCAACTTTTAAGTAGCAGCATAATATAGTTATATTAGGAATATACCTATGTAGTTCATGAGCAAGATCAACAGGGAACACTTTATCTTGGTCTCCCACAAAAGCAATGTCTCCTGTGTCAAAAGTAAAACATCATTTATTAATTTAAAATATAAAACAATTTGAAGGAAAAAGAGATCGAGCTAAAGGGAGCAATGCCAACGCATACCTAGTGTTAATTTTTTAGTGATTGCTTAATTTGTGATTGGTCATGTACTCATGTGGCTAATTTACGGGTTCAGTGATCAAACCATGAACATGCAGTTAGGTGGATGGTTTATATTTTCTCTGTTTACATGGGATACAAAAACCATGAGCATAAGCATACCTGAGAAAGCACAGGAGGGGATTAACACCAGCCCGTTACTAAGCAACTCGTCAAGAAGCTCTACTCTCTCCTTCTCTGATCCATGTACTTCATCTGACAACCAAATCACGTGTCAACGAACTATGAATGCATATAAACATTATATAGAAATATTTGACCGCATATATATTTGAATAATTGTGCTGTGTATTCTGGTCGAGTGCAGAGTAGGTCTGATGCCCATATTCTGGATGAGATTCAAGACTGTCCGATTTGTTTTAATATTCGTGCACCGATTGTAATAGATTCATTTTTCATCATTGATTTTTTAAGACTATCAGTCCAGGAGGTATGTGAACTAGAAAGCATTCGTGCGCACGGAGTTGGAATGTGATGTGACACTGCGAAAAAGGGGAATGGAATGTGAACTAGACTGCGAAAATGTGATTTTTAAGAATGATCAGATCCAGTCCTGACAAGGGACACTGCGAAAAAGGGGAATGGAATGTGAACTAGACTGTGTGCTATGTCAGAACTGTCCGGTTGAGTCAATTTTGCATTTACTGTTCCTGTGCCCAGTGGCAGTAGAAGTGTGGTATCACGTCCAGTCTTTGCTAGGATACAAATTGATGGCCATTAGATCCTCTGTTGTTGATATATGGAAAGATTCCTGGGCTATGGTAAAGGAGGAGGGACGCATAACAAGAACTGAATGGTCTTCCCACTTCATTTGCGTGGCATGGCAGGTTTGGAGGAATCGCAACGCTATCATCGTCAGAGTAGAACGAACTGGAGCAAAGGCAACAACCTTCAGATGTATTCAACAGATGAAGATGTGGCTTAAGAATTGCTAGTCCTTTATACTTTCCTTGTTGTTTTTCTTCTTTTTGAAAATTACACGCACTTACGGACTCCATGCTGTAAAATCACTTTTATATTTCAATAAATATGCATGACAGCTGCTGTCTGGTTTCTCAAAAAAAAAAAAAAAAAACTCCTGGGAATAATGACATAAACTAGGCTGACCTTTATGGGCTCTCTGTAATTTAGGTAAAGGGCTTTGCTCTATGGCTTTCATTGTGGGCTTTGTTATCAATAGATAAAGCCTCTGGCACTCTTATAAGTAGAGTGGAAAAAATGTGCTGTGCCGTGACTAACACGCCGTGATTTTGATATCGTACCATACCGTGCCGTAATCAAGTCCATTTTTTACGTGCCGTGCCGTGACCAAAATGTCAAGGGGTGGTTACGCCACGCGAGTCACATCGTGCCCAAACGTGTTGTGACCAAATGTGACTCGCGTGATCATTTGATCATAGTTTAGGTTAGTTTATTCAAGATTCACCATTTAGTCAAGATCTAACGGTCCTAATTACACGTGACTAGCGTGACCACACGCTGTGTCCTGACTAGATCTCTTGCGTGTTGTGCCAAATTTTCTAAAGATGATCACAGCACGCAAATAGTCACGGCACGGGGACACACGAGTAACAACACGTAACCGAGCTGGCTCCGCCATGCCATTTTTCCCACTCTACCTACAAGTCTATGATTCTATTGGTTCGCTATTTTCCTCTTGACCGTCAGAGCTAAATGTTGTCCTTTTATTAATGGCACTTTTTAGGTGAAGGCTAACCCGAGCGAATTCGCATTATCTGAGATATCTCATATTTTGCGTGATTTTTTTGAAAATCTCAACCGTTCAAATATGTTATGCACGAACCTCAAAGCTCAAATAATACTGTCCCTGCACCCCGAATAGGCACCAGTCCCTGCACCCCGAATAGGCACCAGACACATCGGTCACACAAAATATGAGATATCTCAGAAGATACACACTTAGGTTCACATTCGATGAGTTTAACACAAAATATTATCATATTGATTTTAAACTGTGTAACAAATCTACTTCGTGAGTGATCCATGAGCATGCAACATTTTAAAATTCTAAATTGATTTAGTGAAATTCATTTATTACAAAGTCAAGTGATCAATAAATAATAATCAAATAAATACATTAAAATAACTTATAAACTTTTAATTTTTTATCGCTTGACATTGTACTAAATAAAATAAAAAAAGTTATAATTTTGCATATACACGCATCACTCCTGAAGTAGATAGATTTTAAAGGTTTGAATTCGTCATTTTAAGCCAAACCAATATGAGTCAAGCTCATCAAGTTTCTTTGGCGAGCTTGGCACATGCTAAACTCACTCAAATTTTTATATAATATAGGACTATATGTGCTATTCTATCAGATTGGAGATCCTATTCGCCATCCAGAAATTAAATGCTCAGTAGTTAATTAGGTTTGAGGATGCCAAACATAATAATTATGGATTTAGAATTTGATAAATTGTTGCTGCTATACTCAAGGCGACTCAACTATTTAGGTAGCTACTTTATCTAGTTGGTCCCCACTCCACACAATGCATGCATGAAGTGCTACCTCCCCATACCACTTGAAATTAAGAACATGCTAGCCTTGGTCTGATATCCCTCCAAAAGGCCCACTGCATTTATACACATGGAAAGAGCTAAGGATCCCAAAACGGATCCATTTGATATCATGCTAGCCTTTTTCTTCTTTTTAGAAATCAGGACCATGTTTTAGGTAGTAGTCATAAGATTCCAATGACACTCTTAAAATAGTGAAACTGATTATTGGAAGCGCCGCTTGGGAGCTTAGTGGGATTGAGATCTGCTAAGATCCGAATATTGAGCATAGTAATCCTGCAATCTCTGCTTTTCCAAATCCAGCCGTCCAACTTTTTGGTGCACACGTCTCAAAACAGCTGGTTTTTCTGTGCACGCATCTCGAAACAATTCGACAGCTGGATTTGGAAAAACAGGAATTGCAGGGTACTGTTCACATTACCCGGATCGCAGCAGATTCTCACCCAGCTTAGTGACAACTGGTAGTGGTCCGGGCTTAATATATGTACATTCCATTTGTTTGTAGTGATTTATTTACATCATATTGCATTATACTAAATTGTGGGTTATGGTACATTCTTGGCAGATCCTCACTGCAGCAATGAAGACCCGCAAACTAATAGGTCCTACATTTTGATCAGTGTTGTAAATAACGGTATGCGTTCGTCAGACGGACAGAATACCGTTTAGCAATTAATCGGTATGCAACTGAGTAATCGGAATTTTACGAATAATTTTACTTTTCATTAAAGTAATATACATATATTTGTAATTATTAAAAAATAATTAATTTAACTCATCAATCTTATTAGATAAATTTATTTTAACTTTATTCATTGTTACTAATAAAATTTATGAAATTGTCATTTAGAAAAACTCAAGATAAAACACGACAAATAATAATACATATAACAGATAAATGCACAAAAAAGAATAATAAAAATGACCCATTAATTAGCAGTATAAACAGAAAATAGAAGATTTATAACAATTTGGTCACCTCCAACGACAAATCGGCCACTAAACTGTTGTTTTTAACAACACGTATTTTGACACATAAAAATTGTGAGAAATAATTATTTGGATTTTGGACTTTGATCTAGTGATCTTCCTGGAAAAGTTTGATGAAAAAATGAAGATATTTGCTTGTAAAATTGGTCTATTTTTGTTCCTTGATTGATTACCAGCAATAATTTGTCCAGAAGCGATTTTACACTACTATTTAATTTCTGGACGTGTAGCATTCGCAGGAGTCTAGTACAAAAGAAAAACTGTAAACAATAAATACCGCGACACACGAGAACTTTGTCTCTATATATATTCCCACAGAAGCAGGGGAACAAACAAACTCGCTTCTCTGGTCGTCTCCATTTTATTTAAAAGCGGAGAGAAAATGTTTCCAGAGGTTTTAAAAAATGAGAACCGACAAATAAGTGCTTTTCTATTAGAATCCGCGAGGATATACAGTATATCTCGTGGATACTTGTTCCATTATTGTAGTGAGGCGTTTCTTTTCTAAATTAATGCATTTAGAATTAACTGTAAGGACTTTTCGAACAAATCTATTTACTAAAATTTGTCTCAAATATGACTATTAATTCTAAGTTGCAATTATCTCGTCTTAAAAATCATAGTCGTGAAGCATTGAATATATTATTTTCGGGAATAGAAAAAATATGTGCAACACTTGTATTGTGACCTAAGTCGTAAAAAATTGTAGTAGTGTCATTATTATTAATAATGGACTAGATAAGACACTAATATCCGTATCGCTATTATTATAATGATTGCTGGCACTTTCCTGTGGCATGCTGAGATATCTCATTCCACCCAGTTTGGATTAAAAACAAGATGGTATCCCTCCAGTTTGGATCGAAAAAGATAGATTCAGAACAGATCGATCTCAAAGGTTCTACGTGTAATTGCACGGAGAGAACAGGTAGCAATACAAACCTCGATGAAATCGCGGAGATAAAAATCTGGCATCCAGACCGGCGGTCGGTGCATGGTCCGGAGCACGAGCAGCCGCAGATCCTCCGGCCTCAGCGGACAGAGTATCTCTCTGACATCCCGGCCCTCCCTCTGCACCAACTCCCTTCTTCTCTCGTCTGACGCGCAAATTCCACTAGTCAGCACCACTATTTTCTCAACCTCCTTCGTCGCCACATCTAATCCCATTCTATACGCCACAAATCCGCCGTAACTGATTCCCACTATATTGTACCTCTCCAATCCCAGATGCTTCATCGCTTGCGCAATGCATTTTGCCTGGAAATGAACTGAGCGATTGGGGCTGTTAGATCGGGAATTTCCAAAGAAAATCAGATCGGGGATGTAGAGATTGAAGGAGCGAGAAAGAGTTCTGATCTGGTTGTGCCACTGCCACTTGGCATCGCCGCCAAAGCCATGGATCAGGACAAGGGTTGGCTTGGAGCGGCGGTGGAGAAGTGGAGTCCAGATGTGGATGGAGGTGAGATGGACAGTGGGGCCAATGGAGAGATGAATTGTGCGAGGGATAAGGTGGTTGTAGATGAAGAAGAGGCTGATAAAAAGGTCATGGAAGTAGACGATGCTGAGGCAGTGGAGGAGGCGGCGGAGATGGCAGAGCAAACGGGCGAAGCTGATACCCGACGCGATCATCTCTCTCTCTATATATATTTGTTTTTTGTTTGTTTGTTGTGTGTCTGTTTGTCTGGTTTTGCTTATCGGTATTTCTTTGAGCAGGTGAGAGAATAGAATGGAGCCACTGGCGATCGAGGAGTGAGCGCTAGAAGATGTCGCGTTTTATAAGCTGGACTCCTGCTTTTTTGGTGGGGACGGCTGGGCATCCGGTTCTGCTATGGCTTGAATCTAGCAGTCATCTGTGTAGAAAATCACGACGGGGTCATGATATCATGAGCTTCTATGTTGATTTGTGCTGCAATTGGTAGATTTGATGACAATCGGTTATTATATGCATTCAATAGATGTATGATATAAAACCCAAACTATAATCATTTGTTAGCTTTCAAGTCAGCTTTCCCGAATGCGTAAAATTATGTCACACAAACCTTGAGTTTTGCGTGCTCGTAATTAATAACTTACTAGATTGTGATACGTCCCGTCTCTCTCTGAAATGCGTGACTTTGATTCTTTTCCGGATTGATTGCTTTAAGTAAAAGAAAAAAAAAAAGTTTCCTCTCGGGTCGAGTAAGTCGAATAGCCCCAAAGTGAGTGTTGTGTTTCAGTGTTGGACAGGTTAGATAGTCTTTGAGTCCAATTTCGCGACGTTATTTGTACTGTTTATGTGATTTTTTCTCAAAGTCGAGGCTAATCAGTGCATGATCGGATGAGGTTGATGTCGTTTTGTAGACAAGCCTTGCTTTGTCTATCTTGTGATCAATAAGATTCGACATCGTTTAGTTAGACAAGCCTTGATTTGAAATTACGCATGGGTCCACGGAAATTGATAACTCGCGCGTTGTGCAATTTGCATAGCCCTCGAGTACTGCTTGACATCGGGGTCGAAAGTCAATTATAAACAATGAGTAATATATAGCAACAAAGATTATTAACGCAAGACATAATTGTTGAAAAAATAAAGACGAGACATAATCATTGAACTAAAAAACAGGAACAATTGAAAAGTAAATGCGAGGAACATGGAAATTAAATATGGCGAGGTTGATGAATCCATGACCTCGTTATTAGCATTCTCAAAGTGTGCATCAGCCTCAATTTCGGCCGACGTGACAGTGTCTACGATTTGTTTCGAAATTGTCCGGTCTACAGTTCGTGCATTTTCAAAAACTAATCGGATGTCCGAACTGCCTTCTCGTATTATTTCATTTTTATGTAAGGTGCAGAACCATTGAAAACACTCTCGACATTTAGCCATTTCGTCCTTTGGTCATTGATCATGACAAACAGCGCACCAACGTAGTTTGGATTGAGACTGGGAGACTGGGAACCTTGGATGGAGGAACCAGAGTCTGGATAAACAGGTTAATGTCGACCTTTGGTGTCGGATGTTATCTCAGGACCAGATGTATTGCGGGCATCGATGATGTCATGTATAATGATACATAAAAGAACTAATTTAACAAATATTCAAAATATAAGTCCTAATATCCAAACTAAAATAATATTGATAAAATTAGCCAGACATACGAAAATAGTATAATAGATGAGTACATTGTAATTTTATCAAAACAATATTGAGGCATTAAAAAAACATGAACAAAACAAAAATAATATTAAATTCCAAAAAGAAAAAAAAACTTGGTGCGCCTCCCCCAATCCGCGCACTAGTCCAATTTTGGTGCGCGGACTGAGGCCGCGTGGGTTGTAGGAATGGAAAAAATGGGGACAGGGTGGTATTGATTTAATTTGAATTCTTAGAGTGGTAACTAAAAAAATTTCAGGAGATTTGTACTATGGTCCTCTCTTTTCCAGTCTCACACTCATTTTTCGCAATAACCTTCAATATATTAATACTTTGATACATAACTGTTATGATCATTCCTTTGTCGTCCCTCCAATAGTCCCCATGTCAACCTTCCTCTAATGAAGTAGTAGTGACCCCCGTATCCCCCCGCATCAACCTTCTCCAATCGTTCTGCGTCAACCTTCCTCTAATAAAATAATTACCCTCATAGAATAAATATAAGTATAAACTTGCAAAATAAGATATTAATACTTGATGTGTAACTTAATATTATCGACCGTTTGAAGATCAAACTTTGTACAATATATATACATATAAATACTTCAGTGCATATGTATAATATTTGCAATATTTGATATTAATAGTTTCAGACGTCATCCATTTATATGTAAAAATATATTAAGTTTGCGGCCCCCCCAGATAGTTATGAAAATATTAATATTTTTAAAAACGTGTATGGTCCCTCCCATTTAGTTTGAGTGGTTCCCTACAGATATTTATGGTGCGGGGACGTTTGGGAGATTTGGTTGGGAAGAATTATTTACGTAAAAATTGGTCACCTCATAGGTATAAATACTTGCGTGTATAGGTATAAATATTTCGTGCATAAGTATTAATACTTTAAGAAAATATTGAACGTTGAAATTTTTGCAGTCCCCCAAGTCAGTTATGGTAGTGTATGGGTGCAGGAACGTTGGGAGATGTTGATTGGGGGGACCATTATTTATGTAACACATTGTTCACTTTATGTATTAAAGAGTAACCTAGGATGTTCTTAAGCTCACCAAGTTTCTTTGTGAGCTTAATTCAAAAACCTACGTGGTTGATTTCAACGACGAATCCAAACCGGTAAAACCGGTTTACTTCACGAGTGATGTGTTTACATGTCAAATTTATAAATTTATAAATTACTTTAGTATAAATTCAAGCGGTCAAAAAATGATGAAAAATAAACACATTAAAATTAACTTATAAAATAATTTTTTTTACCACTTGACTATATACTAAATGAATATAAGTTGGGGGCAGCACAGGTCAAAGCATCGGGCAGGCAGATAATCAAATCAAATGAGTTGCTGTATTCTGGGTGACAAACTCCTTAGATTCAGTAGGCGAGCTGACCAGCGAAAGCAGAATTAAAATGAATATAGACTTACACCCACTGATCAATGCACTGAGTGAAGGAATATTGGACACTGAAGAGCGGGCCACCCATGCGAGGATTGGACGCACAAAAACCAGATCCAATTAGAGACGATTAAGCAGCAAGACAGTTAGAGGAGCTAGTTAACACAAATATCCAACGGATTGGCTGAGGAGCTAGATGTAATTCTTTGTCTATAAAAGGGCATGTAATTTAGAAAATCAATTATGTTAGTAATTAATTAAGTAATTTGAAATTTATTCCTTCTTCCTCATTCCAAGTATCGCCATTATCGTTCATCTCTGTTTTTTTTCAATGCGCCCATACTCATCTCTCAATTCTTTAATTCCACTGATCGTAATACTCCGTATATTCCTAGACGCTACAGAATATTTTACATTCTTCACATCAAGATAGAACAAGGAAGAAATAACACTATTTTTTTTTTTTTTATATAAAAAAGCTGCTAGGTCCGTTTCATTTCAAAACAAAATAAGGTTACACAAATAACACTATGTTGAACTCAAGCAAAGAACAAGAATTTAATTTAGCTTTAGCAAATAGCCTAACCTACCTGCCAGAAGAAGTTCGAGTACTACTGATAGCCTCTTTCAGTATTTCAAAAAAGAAGAAGTTCGAGTAAACCATGTGATTTAGCACTAGCATATAAGCCATACCATTGGTGGAAGAGAGAAGAAATTGGCAGTCCTATTCATTTGACTTATAAATCACACCAGACATACAAACCCAAATTGAAAGTTTATAATAATATCCTTTTGAGCTCAGAGATTCTAACCAGATGCCAGTCAAATAAGTTCAGTATTCATCTAATATCTCAATGTTGTTACATTTTTTTAGCAGTATAACTAAATTTTGAGCATTTGAATTTCAACATAACTTTTATAATTAATATTATTGCCAATGGAGTTGAGACTCCATATCTCTATAAAAAGTATACGAATAGTTATATTATTTTCAGCTATTTTTTCGATCTCAAAGTTTGGTTTTCAAGTGACCAAAATCAGCAAGCTTTATACCACCTAATATAATTGAGTGTCATATGCACACTGTGATATTACTAGTTAGTTTTTTCACGCTTTTGATTAACACATTTCAATATGAACTAAATGAATCATTAGTTGGCATGAGAATACATGAAAATTGTATTCTTTTTTTTTTTTTTTTTTGCGGTCCCCTCTTTTCCGTCCTTCATCAGCGGGTAGAATCTTACACTTATATTTCGTATCTTAAATTATAATTCCAAAATACGGTTGGCTATTGCTTATATTCTTATCACAATGTTGCCGATTTGAAAATGTTAGTTCTTTTAAAATGCTCACACAGATCTTATATCCAAGTTTTGCATTTCGCAAGATTAGGACTGAAATATTGTGAGTAATTACACAGCATAAATCAGAAAAACACTATTCAAATCTAATTTGCTTTTATGGATGCCGGAACTATTTTTTTATAAAAAATTTCAAGTTTCTGTATTGAACTGAGTCAAAAGCATTTAGATTCTGAGACCTAAATACAGAGCATCAATAAGATGGCTGGAGACATAACGATCAAACCTTTTTTTATGTTGAGCTGTAGCCTTGGCAAAATCATGAAAAAAAAATAATTCACAATTTTTTTATTCAGATTGTTGACTGTTTTTAAAATATTTGGACCAAAATCAGTACAATACACATTAATTTCTTCTTTTTGTTTTTAATTCTCAGCTGGCCTATATTCTAACTTGTTTTTGGAGATGATATTCTGCATTCATTGCAAGAAAAATATATATAATGGATTGATTATGTAAAAATAACAATTTATTTCAAAAGCGTTATAAATGAATTGATTAATTAAACCTCTATCCTTCTAATTAACGCAATCTATACATCAACCTTCACATTGACATCAGTGATGATCAAGTGTTGTGCAGCCTTTAAATTATTGTGAGTATTCTTTATCGATTATGATGTCTCAGGGTTCACAAAGACTAAACCAAAGATCGTTCGGTTATGTTCCTATTAAATGAAACTGCATTAGGAGTAGATACTTAGATTGGGAGAATTTTTTTCATAATTTTTGTAGATAATATTGGACACAGTAATGATGATTACAAGCACTTGATTTGGACAAATTTATGGGAGTTATATAACCACTTTTGGAAATGCATAAATAAAATATAAGTTGTATAAAATATCATACATGCACAGTTACCGACTTACCGTTGTTTACGCAAGTAGTGAAATTATCAATAGGGGAACCGCAATATTTCTTGTACAGAAAGTAAGTCACGAAAGGTAACTACACTATGCTAGTATGCTCAAAGATAAGCTTAGTTAGCTGAGGAAAAGAAAAGAAAATAATTTTTTTATTAGAAAACATCATAGACAATAAATTTGCCTGTGCTTCCATTCCTCTATTTTTCATAGTTATAGTATTTAAACGAATTCTGTTTCATGTCAACCGATGCCAAGCAATGCGTACACAGCTACAAGCAGATTGGATTTGTATTGAGTAGAACCGAGCCAAAAGTTTACTAGACAACTGGTAGCAGCTACATATCTGATCAGTTTGGTTATGCTCCCTAGTTATGCTCAAATGTGGTGAATCTTAAGAACAAGCTTTAGCTATACATTGTTCCAGCTGAAGTAAATCCAGTTCATCTGTGGGAGAAAATACTCCCTAAAGAAGGGGATGATCATAAAGTTGTAACAAATAGCTATGGATGCTACTATTTGTTTGTTCGGTTCTGCAATTGCAATCACTAGCCTTCCGAAACTGGCTATCAGTTCCAAAACTGACTATCAGTTCCAAAACTGACTGGTTGCCTTCCGATAGTCTTACTACGTGACAAATACTCTCTACTGAAACTGGCTATCAGTTCCAAAACTGACTGGTTGCCTTCCGATAGTCTTACTACATTGTTGTTGTTTAAAAATCAAATTCAGAATGCTCCTAAGATGATCATATAAATCGTCACTGTAATAAACTTAGTCAAAAAACATTTTAATATTTTCAGATTTGAGTAGTGTTCTTTTAATAGTGTCGTCTTTGGTGAAATTTCAAACCCTTGCAGGAGAATCCACAAACAATATAAAACAAAAGTACACAACCATACAAAATGACAGAAAAACAAGTTTCAAAAATTCAACCGGGCACCACAATTACAAGCAAATTGCTACACTAAATAAAAAAGGGAAATTTTTAAACTAGATCGGTGTTACATTTGTAGATTCGCCAAGGAATAGGCAACCAAAGATGTTATTAAAAAAATCACGACCTTTAACAACAGCCTTGCTCCCTAAAATAGCTTGAGTATCGTACTTGCAAGCCCTGGTACAGTCAGGGCAATATGTCACCTGCACAGAATATTACTCCAATTAACCATTTGAGCTACAACAATCTTTTTTGTAATGACCCATTGTGCAAAACTGGTCATAATTGCAAGTCCATTTTTCTAATCCTATCGTGAATCTCCATCCATTTCACTACAGATACTTGCCCTGTGTCTCACAGAGATAGAGTAAATTAGAGAGAGAAAGGGGGGTGTACCTCCAAAATTTTAGGCATAAAAAGGCTATCAAGCATCACATCAATCCCGTATATAGCCCTAGATTGAGGGCTATGCATATCTGGCTGTACTGATGCAGCTGACTCAAATATGCACCTTATCATTTTTCTAATCCTATCATGAATCTCCATCCATTTCACTACAGCACAGACAAAATATTATGGATAAAATTTTACCTTAAAACACATCAAAAATGGTGAGTGAGAGTACTGGTACAATATGGAAAGAGCAAAATAACTAAATTTTCCAATGCACTCAGACAAATGAAGCTGTCTTATCATTTTTCTAGATAGAGGGCTATGCATATCTGGCTGTACTGATGCAGCTGACTCAAATATGCACCTTATCATTTTTCTAATCCTATCGTGAATCTCCATCCATTTCACTACAGCACAGACAATATTATAGATAAAATTTTACCTTACAATCACATCAAAAATGGTGAGTGAGAGTACTGGTACAATATGGAAAGAGCAAAATAACTGAATTTTCCAATGCACTCAGCCAAATAAAGCAGTCTTACGAGACAGGATTAATAGAGACACACATGACTGGGAAGCATGTTGTTAGGATTGTATTTAGGATTAAACACTGGAATGTAGCACCTTCATACTCTTGTTCACGATTAAAAATGTACATGTGACACTGTAATCTTTTCTTCAGTTTAATAAAATTTTCTTGTAGGCGCAAAAGAGAGTACATGTACAGTACCTTGATGCTCTTCTTCAAACTCCTTAACAAAATCAGGCGTGTTCTTATGATTCAGTTTTCCAATGTAATTCTGAAAGTAGAATCAGAGAAAAGCTTCTTACAAATAAATATGCAAAAAACATAATATAAAAGCTTTCCAAGGTTCTCTTGAACTTAATTATCAGCAATGTAACGTATAGAATAAGATGACTATTTTGTTTTGCAAAAATCATCGAAGTACTTTCATTAATTCACCTCTGAGACCTATAAGATTACAACCAAAATGAGCTAAAATACTTACCATAACAGTGAAATGAGTTTCATATTCAAAAAGGCTGCTCCTCTCTAAAGTGTACTGGTTATTTGCTAGCCTTACCTGAAAAAGTGAGTGCCATGATAATAACTATACTTAGGAAACATAACAAACAATAGACAATTTCATGTATAACCTTGCAAGAATAGGAAAGACGCATATATGACACATCCTGTTCAAAACAATAATTACAGTGCCTTCCACCAAACATAGGAAACATAGATACCTCCTATAAAATACCAATATGAGGAGTAGAACTAGGGTGCTCTCGAGTTCACCAAGCCCTTGGTGAACTCAAGTCCAAAACTCATCGGATCGGCTTCAAACGACGAATCCGACCGTTGAAACCTGTCTACCTTACGAGTGATGCGTCTACATGCAAAAAATTTAAATTTTGAAATTAATTTTGCATAGAGTCAAGTGGTCAAAATTAGAAGGTTAATAAATTAATTTTAATTCATTCATTTTTTGACGTTTTTTGACCACTTGACTCTATGCAAAATTAATTTCAAAATTTAAAATTTTTGCATGTAGACGCATCACTCGTAAGGTAGACGGGTTTCAACAGTTGGATTCGTCGTTTGAAGCCGATCCGATCAGTTTTGGACTTGAGTTCACCAAGGGCTTGGTGAACTCGAGAGCACCCTAGTTCTACTCCCAATATGAGTACTACAGTGACCCCAACTATGCCCTCTTCATCCACAATAACTGCGCACGGGCCCCCACAGTCAATCTTTTGTGTGTGTGTGTTGTGGGGGGGGGGTGGTGGTTTGATTTGGGGCACTTTATAGTTCTTCAATACCAAAACTATCATCTATACCCCACCCCCCCCACCCAATAAAAAAAAAAGACAAACATTACGGTTCAACTTTAACACGCCGGTTTATCATCACACTTAAAAAGTTCAAGTGAGTTGATAACAAAGGGGCAGTTCGGCCAATTTTAAGAAAAGAAACTAGGAGAAGGATGTTGGAGATATTTCAATGTTGTCGACAAGGCATGACCATTTGATATTTTGATGTTTTGCAGGCTACACAAAAAAATTCTATTTATTGTCAAAAAGAGAGCTGAGCAACAACAAATTTCCTACAAAGTTGGAATACAAACCCAAAAAACATCAGAGAGAAAAATCTCCAAGGGGTGCATGCTCCGGACCAAGACAACGTATCTCAGGTCAAACTTCTTCCCTCCAAACAAAGCCGGTCTTTCTATATACTTCTGACATATCTTGGGGCCAGTTTCCATCATCCTTATAATTGCTGATAAATCACCAGTCACGGTCGTATCAATGGTACGTGCCATGTTCCATGGTTTCAGTATCCACAGATTATCAACGCCATCACTTTTTCTTACAAAGTAATCTCCTATGAGCTGAGAGAGTTGTGTTTCAAGGTTATATGTGGGCTGAAGCCACTCTGGTGACCCTTGTGCCTGTGGAAACAAGCAAAACATGGTGTTTTGTTCAATTTATGATATTTGTTGACTAAAAACATGGTGTTTCCAATTAGGGATAACTGTTACACTCTTAGTTGTGCTTTCTGTTGGATAATGGAGACTAACCATAAAAAAAAATGCATTTTGAAAGGTATTCAGACTTAACACGTAGGGCTTTGGTTATTTCGTTCTTATTCCTGTCCTCTTTTTGGACAGTATGGAGTAGCAGACTGGCATCAAGCTTTTAGCACATGATACAAATTGAAAAAAGCAAAGACGGTGCAGACTTCCATGGAGATGAAGAACAAGACAAGATGCAAGTCTAAAACTAGGGCTGATGCTCTGATTTGACACTGTAGTAGGGTTTTGGATGCAACATTTAGTACTGTTTTGCCGGTCTATAAATTCCGTAATGGTTAATTGTTGAGTTTAGGGAATGAGCTTTTGTGAAACCATTAGAGATCTCATTAGTACTTTAGTATTTAAGTTTTTCAGATTTAAGGATGAAACTGCATTTTGTTTATTTCCCAAATGTAATGGAAGCAGCTGGAATTTTTCCACTTTTCCAGAATAAATAAAATTAGTTTCTTATCTAGTTGCTATTATTCTTCAGAAGTACACTCTATAGTCTATAGTTGCATTTCAGGTATGGCAAAACAGCTATGGAAAAATCCCAAAGTCTATTTGTACTGGCTTTAGATACAGCAAGCTCTAACAGTTTCTTTCCTAGTAAGGGTGAATTGTAATGCAGATGAAAATCAGAATGCAAACATGTATAATTATAGAGAAAAATAAGGTGAACAACGAACACCTTGTGGATCGTCTCAGCTAAATGGTGCTTCATGACAAGGCAAGCCTCAAAAGGGAATTGATTTGTGTACTGGCTGTCATTCAGATCCAGTGCTTTCTTCAATTCTGCATCCACTTGCAAGCTCGTCCATATGATGTCAGCATACTTCGGCTCATTTGCTATATTTAGTTTCAATAGTAAGAAATTGAGCAAATAACGCCTGATGCAAGCAAGTTCGAAGTAAAATGAAGATATGAACTTATCAGATATTCCTATCCCAAAATATTATATGAACTGTTGATATAAAGAATGGGTATTCGTACTCCAAAAACAATTAACAGCTTACTAAGAACAAATTCTGGCCGAGTCAAGAACTCCTCTACTTGTGGTATATCAGTAAACACTTGAAGAGGACGCCCGTCGCTGGGAAGTATACTTCCAGTAACTGATTTTATATCTCCATGTAAATTCTTATTAGGAGGGCCCAACACCTTTGATTCCAGCTCTTGGCTATATTTTCTAAATTCCTGTGAAAAGAAGCATATACCATTAATGAAATTACATAATTATATTCATCTAGCACACTGATAAAAAAGAATAAACTTGCTAAGATATTTTATTTCATTGAAGAACGTAAGGGGACCTACTAGTGGTTCAACTAGTAACTGAAATTTGATGGTTATCAGTAATGTCAATAGTATTTACATTATGTACTGATCCCAAAATCTGAAAATGAAAAAAAAAAAAAAACATTACCTGTATGAAATAATTTTCGGGTGTATGAAACCAAGCAGTAAGCCTAGCAGATCGCTGCTTATCCTCACCAATACCAAAAAGGAAATCGCGTGTGCACTCTTCTCCTTGTTGAACATCCCGAATTGGCCATAGAACTGAATAACTGAAAAGAAAAGTTTGTCAACTCAAAATAGAATTCAAAATAAATGTGAATATAAATTTGCTACTGACTTTGCCCATTAATATGTATAGTTTGTGATGACCAAATATACGCCCCTGCAGGTGCCACTCGTGGACAGAATATTATTAAGTTCAGTAACCCAATCTCCACAGGTTCATACTTGGATCAGCTAATAAATAAGAGAGCAGAAATCAGCAGGTAGCCATACGGGAGTACTTAAATTCCATGTCAAAGACAATATGCACGATTGGATGGAAATCAATTCTCCAACAAACGAGATATATTTTGTTTGATCAAAATCAGACCAGCTCAGGTATGGAAACACCAAGATCCCAGATTGATATCAAAAATAGAAGTTTCCAAACATGAATAAACACATTAAGCAACATAATATTTTTATTTTATGAATACAAGTACCTTACGGCAGAAGTCACTTTTCCATCTGGCATGAAGAGAAAAGGAGAAACCTTGAAGTTCGCATTGTCGCTGTGCCGCAACGCTGACCCCAACTCATCCATCACATACCTGAAATCAAAAAATTTAATTAGATATCTCAACAAATGGTTCAAAGGGGGAGTAAATATGAAATGGATCCAACAAGTAACAATATATACCACACAGGTGTTTCGTCAATCTTTTCTTCATCAGCAAGTCTATATGTCATGAGATAGAGCCACATGGCAGAAACCACTCTGTCAGGGAGAGGGTCCACGGGGTCCCACTCTGGCAGCCGCGGTACAAGAGCAGTGTCCACCACATGTTTTCCACTTTCTACTATAACTGACGTACTAACTCCATTCAACATAGATAGATTAGGTAATGACTTTACTATTTCAATAGCACAACTCCCTAAAGGTCCCGGAATATCAACCTTCAATTAAACATAAAATTTAAACCGTTAAATACCCTTATAGAGATTATATATGAAGCTTTTCTCCAAGATGCCTTCTATAATTAGAATAGCTTTCTTAGGCAATTGAGAAGCTGCAAGTGAAATTACCTCTAGTTCTTTCAAGCAAGTAAAACTCTTAAGCAGCATGAGCACTTCTCCTGTTGGCACTTGGTCTAGTGGGTTGCCTCTAACATTCAGTTGCAAAAGACTCGGCAGCGCATTAGGAGAAAATGTCTGAAAGGTTTCAACAAAAGAGATGAACCATTTAACTAAATGAAAAAAAGGAACACAAAACCAGAGATTGACTGCTCAAACCAAATTGCAAAGTAAAACAGTAATAAATGAAGCAACTTCAGTGCAGCTCACCTCAGGTAGCTTATGGATACATCTATTGGATAGGTCAAGTGATGTAATCCCACTCAAAGCAGGAGAGCTATCCATTGAGAAGTCAAGATTATCTGGTCCAATAACACCTCCGCAAAAACTTAATGCCCATGAACCAAATTTGGCAGTAAAACATGAGTTGTATATTTCCAACGCAGGAAGAGCTTCAGTAAGTGCTTTTGCAATACTATCAGAGCTGTAATTTTGAAATCAGAAGTTAAAGATGTTGCTAAAGTTCAAAAATATAATACAAATCATAAGAAACCTGGCTGGTATGGTAAAAGACCAGCTTGGATCCTATACATCTTTTGTGAATCTTTGGATGAAGCTCAATTAAGACTCAACAATCACATTAACCACCAAAATCATTTTGGTTGCTATTATAAGATAGACTAAAGCACTGAAATATAGTAAAATATTTTAAAGCCGACAAGATTTTAACCGTACCAGCTATCTACAACTGGATTTTCATTAAGCCAGAGAGCTTTCAGATTTTTACATTTGGTAATTTCTTGCACTACTATATCTGCATTCTGAAGCTTGTTTCCCCATAGATTAAGTGCAACCAAGTTCTGAGAACATGAAAACAAAAATCAGTATAAACCAATTTGTTAAAGCATAGACAAAGGCAACTGATAACAAGGACTTTAATATTTAGTTTTTGCAATTATATAATTGATTTAGACGAAAATTTTAATCAGTGAAATTTAATTAGTCAGGTTCAGAACCATAAGAAATCAGTATTACAGCACAGTATGGTACCAATACAGTACTGTCCTTGCAATTGTACCACTGCCATATTTCATATTCATCCTTTGTGATTGCTTACTAGAGTAATACAAGCATCAATGTTGCTGGTTGCAGTAAGAGTCAGGTTTTGTAAATTTTGAATCAGTATGTACAGGACTGTATGGTACCAGTACCAGGTGGACCCTGACCCAGTTCTCCACCCAACCCCCTTTTTTTTATTTTATCTTGACTTGCTTGCTGCTTAACAGACCGTAGAGGATGAATTTGAGGCCAATTTGGAAAAACGAGGACAATGTTAGGCTTTCTTCCACAATAAGCATTTCTTGTAGCTAGAATGGCCACCATACATTATACATACAAAGTTGCATATTATCACTTCAAATGTTTTGTTTGCTTAAAATTTAGTCAGCACCAGAAGAACGAATGCCAGATCAGTAAAACACCACAAAGGTAGGTACTTAAGCCAAGCAGAAACATGCTAAAATTGACAAATGTAAAAATAAATTGGTCAAAAATGGCTAACCGGGAACTTAGTTGACAGATCAAGAGAGCAAAGCATCTCATCATCAATCCCCAGCTCTTCAAATTCCAACCATGCAACAGATTCCCTTCCATTCTCCTTCAGTCTACACATCTCTTTCTCCACAATTTCCAATGCAATCTTATTTCTTTCACTGGGGTCCAATTCTTCTTTCTCTGTCTCTTCAGTCTCACCTTTCTTATCAAGGTCCACACACATCAGTGCTGCCATCCTCTCTGCCAGTCCTGGCACTTCCCTCAACTGCACAAAATCTCCAAAAAGTTAAACCACTCTCTAACCATGGATTAGAATTGAACTTTATAACAATATATGAAGTAAGGACATTAGATAAACCTGATTGAGGGCGTCAGGAAGGCGAAAGGACCAGGCGTGGTCAACAAGGAACAAGTCGGATTCCTTAGAGAGGGATTCGGCTGACAGTACGAGGCGGCGCTGCCTCCCACCTTCACATGACTCGACGGAGAAGAAATCACCTCCGTCGAAGGTCTCTGATGCCAGCTTGGCGAACAGCCGATGGTGGAGTTGCGCCGGGATGCCAGACGCTGCCAGGAGGAAAGAATGAACCTTCGCGAAATCATCGAAGTCTTTGATTCGTGGAGTGGACATGGCGGCTTGAGAGCCTGAGGAGCTGGTTGAGGAGAAAACAAAATGAGCGGGTTGGAGCGAGAGCAAGGGTTTAGGGTACAAGGGTCTAAATTTTATCTTTTTTTTTTTATTTGGATTAATTGCTATCATATTCATCAAAATTTTCAAGCTTTCTAATTTTTCCATCAAAATATCTTATTTCTCCATTTAAAACTATACAACAATTCTTATATTCCTTTTATTATTTTATTTGAATTTTTTACTTTAATTTATCATATTTTTTATTATAAGGTGAAATGACTTTTTTATCCTTGTCCTCACAATAGACATTATTTACTCTTTGACTAAATAGGAAAGAGATTTTAGAGAACACTTTAGTCTTTTTAATTTTTATTGTCTGAACAATACTTGCTGATATCACCCTTCTAACGATGCAGACCTTCTCTAAATGACATACAATGAAAAGAACGGATCATTCCAGATGTCAAACAACAATATTGTTCTAAAAGCTAATTATTAAGCAAAAAAAAACATCTTATTTGATTAACAAATTTACAGTTTAAAGTATGAACTTTCTTTTGATAAAATTAAGTATCAATCTTCTAAAAGCTAATTAATGAGAGTATGATAAGGAATAAATATGAGCAGGTTATAGTGGTTTGACAGTGCCCTTAACGGGTTGCCCGAACCCGGTCCGCCCGTGCCCGGTGCCCGGGGTACCCGTACCCGTGCCCGGGTATACCCGGGTAAACGGGTACACGGGTACGGGCTTGAAATGGGCAGGGTGGCCTGTTTTGGTGCCAAACCCGGGTGTACCCGTACCCGGCAGACCCGTGCCCGCTGCCCGTCTGCCCGCACCCGCCACGGGTGTACCCGCACCCGCGTACCCGTGCCCGTACCCGTACCCGTGCCCGCTGCCCGCCGAAACCAGAAATTTTGAATTTTTTTCCCCCCACTGGCTACTGTTAACAGAGCAGTTTTGGCTACAGGCAGCGCACTGAGTACAGCAATGCATGTGAATATTGCGCTGCATGAAGCTAAACCTGCTCTGTGAATATTGCGCTGCATGAATATTGCTCTGTTAATATTGCGCACTGAGTAGTTTTGGCTACAGAGAAGTTTCATTTTATTTAATTTAATTTAGATTTAAATTAGATTTGGATTCAATTTTAATTTAATTTGCATATAAATTTAGATTTGAATTTTTATTTAATTTAGATTTAGATTTATATTATCAATTTAAATTGAACGTTTACAAAATATATTATCAATTTAAATGTTTATTGTTTTAAAGTAATTGATTTAAGATATTTTTTATTTATATTTTATTTAACCTATTAAAAATAAATGAACGTTTAGAAAATATATTATCAATTTAAAATGAACGTTTAGAAAATATGTTATTAATTTAAAATGTAAACTACAAATTTTGAGATATAAATAAATTATGAAACTATATAATTAGAATGCCGACATTTTTATTAATATCCAAAGTTTAATACAAATTATTAATTATGTTGAATATTAATATCCAAAGTTTATTAATATCCAAAGTTATATTACTTCTTTTGAGTTTGATATATAATTAGCATATTTATACTAAAATACGTTAAATTATTTGAAATTATGTTGAATAACACTATATTATGTTAAATTACGCTAAATTACGTTACATTACGCTAAAATACGGTAAATTACGCCAAATTACAAATGAATAGGGAGGATATTTTTCACGAAAAGGCGAAAAAATGACGATGAAACTTCAAACGGTCATAACTTTTGTTCATAATTAATCATGAGATCTCAAAGAAAAAGAAAATGAGATAACATTTGGTATCAGAGCAACCAATCAATAACTGAATATTTCCTATGATTGCAATTGATCTGTTCTATGCTTTACTCATGATGTTTAATCAAGTCCTGCGCATGCTTCACAAAAAAGGGCATAACTTTTGATCCGTCCGTCGGATCGGGCTGAAATTTTGACATGAGCTCCACAGCCCCAAAACCAAGCTAACTTACTTTCCAGCCCGATCCGAAATTCAGAATTGTCAAAAAACTAAGGGAAGAGTCTCAAAACTTGAGTTGAAGTTTCCGATTAAGATTTTTATGTCTATCATTCAATCCAAGTAGCTCAGTAAATTAGTTACATAATGAACTTGCAGATTACCAATTTTTACTATTTCTGGAATTTTTTACTATTTTTTATAATTCATGAAAGATGAGCAAAATCAGTCTACTATAGCGTAATTTTGTGTAGTTTAGTGTTTTTTTTACCGTATTTCAGCATAATTAGCGAGGTTATTGTAATTTAACGTAATTTAGTATAATTGAACATAATTTATTATAATATAGTGTAATTCAACATAATTTCAAGTAATCTAGCGTATTTTAGTATAAAATTACTCCTGTAAAGAAATAAATAATTAGACTTGTACTTAGCCGAATAAATATACAAATTTTCGCACAAATAATTTTTATATATGAGTTACAAATTTTATTTATTTAGGAATTATAAAGATGTGACTTGATAATTTTATGTATATATATATACAATATTTGATATTGAACTATTCAGATTTTAAAAGTCGAATTATAAACACGTAATAATATTCGTACGACACGGTAAAAAAAATAAGAAAACAAATCAAAACAGAAAACAGCAAAAAAAAAAAAAAATACCCGTGCCCGTCCTGCCCGTGCCCGCTGTACCCGTGCCCGTTGTACCCGTCTACCCGCAACGGGCACGGGTTTGAGACGGGCAGGGCGGAGTTTTTAAAAAAAAAACCCGCCTACCCGTGCCCGTTGTACCCGCCTACCCGCCTACCCGCTGCCTGGGACGGGCACTGCCCTGCCCTTGCCCGAGGTACCCGTTAGCAAATGACTAGCAGGTTATGGGCACAAACTCCTATGCTAATGCCCGAGTTGACTTTTTGTTGATCCAAAAGCCATTTTAACTTGGGACAAAGGATATGCTCTCGATCCTAAGATTTACAGTTAGGATGGTTCATCTTCTGACATATAGATCATATACAATATTTTAAAATGCAATTTTCATACGGTGCACATGTAAAAGGTTACCGCATACTGCATATACGGTAACATACCGTATATTTAGATTTTAATATATATGTGGATTAGGAGAATATTAATATAACAATTATTTTAATATTAAAGCTTTTATTTTATTTCTTCAATACTTTGGTTCAAAATTTGAGTTTACACAAATAGATATCTCATATGATCAGATGAGATTCAATGCGATACATAGTTTAACTCTGTTTAAGCTATTCAATTTAAAAAAAATAACTAAGGGGTAATAATGACCCAAAAAGGCTTCGGTCTAAAATATGCTAAGATTTGTCATTGTGCAGTGAGCTGGCATTCAATAAGAATAAATACCTTCGCTTCGCTGAATTGCTGTAAATCAAGCAGGAGCGCTTCGGTTCAATAGAAATTCTTTAATCCCACACCTTCGAAACAAAATAAATGAACTACTTGGAGTGTTATAAAAGAAGCTATAAAATTAAGAAGCAAAAAGGCGCTTGAGTTTTTAACGGACCCGGATCTGGAACTTGGTTAATGGGTTTTGGACATTTTTGTATCTGTGAACTCAAATAATGCGTCCGGTAATGAGTTTTTTAATATTTTGAATCCGTGTTTAGCCTAGATTGCATAGGCGGTCTGTATAGGTATATTTTATACGGCAGCAAGCTGCATACAACTTTATACGCATACGCAAGCTGCATAAATTGCATCTTATTACACTGATCATATGTACTATGAATCTTTTGAACTCTACACTGTTTCAGTTGGTCACCGAATGAAGGCTGAATGGAGAATTGGAGAAACTTATTAGGGGTTAGGATGGTGTATGAATTTATGTTGGGAGGGATGAGGTTATACGTCAAAGATGCTGATGCATTTCCGTTTAGTTCGAGTACATGGCAATTTGAAAATATGAACAAAATAGCATATTCACCTTTGGTAACCGGTTAAAAATAAATCAATATCAAAATTTTCATATTAAATGAAGAAAAGAATATTTTGAGAAAGTTTATTTATATTTATGAGAAAATAAGATTTTTTGGTGTTTGTCAATCCCCCCCCCCCCAAAAAAAATGCACTCGACCATCACAGATATCGCTACAGTCCTCCAGATAACCGGCATCGTATAAGAAAATTCATCTAGCATAAGATTATGCATTGAAAATATGATAGGCTGTCTGTTGGAGTATTTGGAAGTAAACAAAACGTCAAATCATCACCAAACGCAGGGTACCTTCAAATGGTTGGTTTCTTGATACTCACGACTCACGAGGTCTAGCCATGAAAACTATATTATTGATGATGACTCCAAGCTTTTAATTTATTCTCGGTTTAGTAATATACTTTGGTTTGCTTGGCGTTCAATTTTGCACAAATCATATACATGTACTAGTGTACATTAAAATGCTTTTAATTTATTCTAGGTTTAACTTCGATGTACTTTTGGTTTGCTTGGCGTTCTATTTTGCACAAAATACATGGAAACGTACTAATGTAATTGAAAGGCACTGAAAGCTTACTCTGTTCCTAATTTTCAATTAATTTCGTAACGAAGGATACTGAGCAAAAAAGTATCCAACTCATTGATCTTGTTAGTCCCTCCCTCCGTACAAGGCTCAAGACTCCCCACGACAGATCTTGTTAGTCCCAAACTTTTCTCTCTCTCTCTCTCTCTCTTTTTTTTTTTTTGGTAAATGCCCGTAGGTATATAAAGCATGGATAAACGTGGTACCTACAAACAATACTCCCTGCAATATATAAATCAACTAATATCCTCCCTGCAATGTACAAAGCAGGAATCTTGCAAGAGTATTGTTCAGTAATTCAGTTCCCATATACTTTGGGTTATTAATTAGACTAAAGCAGATATCAACAGGTGATAGAATCGTACCCAAGCTACTACTATATAAAATATATAACCTTTCCATTTATATTTTATTCTTTTGACTTCAATGGCGTTCACCAGATTCATTATATGCCACTTATTGCACCAGATTTATTACATGCTACTTATAGATTAATATCATGGCATGTAATGAATCTGGTGAAAGCAAAGTACAATAAGTGGCATGTAATGAATCTGGTGAAAGCAAAGTACAATAAGTGGCATGTAATGAATCTTGTGAAAGCAAAGTACTATCCAGGAGTGTCCGTGTGGGATGCAAAGGTTGGGAGAAATACAAGTTCTCTGTGGAAGAAGCTGCAAGAATGTAAAAGGGAGGTGGCTGAAAAAGCGATATGGGTCATAGGGGATGGGAGGAGCATAGAAGCTAGGGGACAGCCGTGGTTCATGGAATGGGAGGATCAGCAGGTACGAGCAAATCAAACTGGTATGGTCAAGGTAGCTGACCTATACAATTTTGAGACGGGTCAGTGGCATGAAGAAAGAGTAGAAAATCTGTTTGGGACCCAAGTTATGCAGCACTTCAGTCAAGAAGTGTGACATCTGGTACATGATCATATCTTGGGAGATAGTTGATCTGGACACCGGGTAAGTGGGGGTGCACACGGTAAAGGAAGGGTACAAGGTGCTGGTAGAGAAAAACCAAATTACACCACTATATGGCCGAACAAAAACACAAGCTTTTAAGGTCATTTGGAAATGGAAGGGTGTATTGCTGCATGTAAAAACCTTCATTTGGAGAGCCATACACAGTGGCCTGACAAACAGCCTTTGAGTTATCCAAGCGCATACACGCGATCCAACCAGTGTGCCCTAGATGCCATCAGGAAAATGAGTTTACCATGCACTATTGTTTTTCTGTCATTTGTCTCAAGCAACGTGGTTCATGTCTCCATTTGCGCTAAGGGTAGGGGGGCTTACGCTAAACATAGCTGAAACAATTCTGTCTATTACAAACAATTAAGAAGGAGATGAAGTAGCCATGTTCTGTATATAATGTGGGAGTTGTGGAAGGCACATAATGAAGAACTGTTCCAAGCAAAAAGATCCACTCCTCAAATTGTGTTAACTAGAGCTCGGGCACTTTGCTCAGCAGAGATCACACAACAAATTAGAGTGGAAACAGTAAACATTTAACCAATGCTGGTTCCAAATGGGGCAATGGTTATTCTGGTGGATGCACAGGCATAGGCATGGTGGTTTTCAATAGAAGGGATGATGTGGTCTATACACACTATGGCAAGGCAGAGGGAGGGGACCCTTTATATGCAGAAGCAGAAGCTATGCTCTGCGCTATACAATACGTGATGGATGGGGGCAAATGAAGGAACCTTTGTTATTTTTTCAGATTGTTCGGTGCTGGTAAAAGCTGTCTCAGAGAAAAAGATGGAAGAGGTGCCATCCTGAAGGGCAGCAGAGATGGTCATGAAGTGTATCCAAGCCTACAACAGAAACTAGCACAAGAATGGTAATACGGTACGTAACAAGGCGGTGCAGGTACCACATTGCACGGCAAATTGGGCTAGGCCTACTGGAAAAACAGCAAGTGGCACGCCAATCCAATGTAAATTATCACATCTGGATATAGAACAGAGGCTGAGTGCAGCATACTTCTCAAGAGCAGCAGAGGAGTATTTATTGAATCACAATTAGAGTTATGTAGCTTATTTCTCTAGTAGGCTTAGTTTTTTACTTAACTGTGGTTTATTATAATGTAATGTAAGAACTCTCTATTTTATCAATGCATACCTACGGGTTTCAACTGAAAAAAAAAAAAAGTAGAACCACAATTTTATGTGAGAACCATGATCCATCACGGATTTGCAAACTACTAATGCTAACCAATCATCCAGGAAGAATTCATCAGCCAATGGGTTTGCACCAATTAAAATTATGATGCGAATCCATCAATGCCAAAATCCAACCCGAGCCATCCTAAAAGAGAATTAACACTATGATCACCAGATCAGAAAGGTCCGAGAACCTCAAATGCGAAATAGAATTGGAAAAGATTTCAGACTTCACTGATCAGAAAGAAGAAAAGAGAGCGAGACGATTTCAATTGAAATCCCACGAACAAGGTAGAGATTTGACGAGAATCATATTGGTGGAGCAAAAATACATTACCGCCCTTCATTGCATAGCCTGAGAAGACGAGCAAAATAAAAAAATTCTGATCATAAGAAGTAAGAACAAATCAGCAACACCGTCTTCTCGTTTCATTTCAGCTTACCTCCTGCCAGGAAATTTTGATTTGTATAAAATCGTATATGCTGTAATTCTAATTAGAGTTTGAGTGGTCAAATCTGTAAATTATGATAATAATTTGGATGTTTTCTAATTCTTTACTAATTAATTCTTCATAGTGAATTCTTTTCTATCATTAGAGTTCAAGTCCGAATCATCTCTATTGAATTCTTTTCTATTGATAGAATTGAAATCTCATTTGATATGGTTCCAATCAGAGCCTCTCTCTCCAAAATTGTCAAAAGACAAACTGCCCTGGAATCAAGTTACAAAAACACAAGTTCATAATACCTCACCTGTGGGTTTAAATGTATTTAATTAAGAAAACAAATCAATAACTGTCCACAAAACTGAGAATAAACAAAAGAAATTCAAGTCACACAACTAAGTTAAGACCAAACAAGAGGATGATGAATTAATTAAGAATCCCTTAACCAACATCAAACAATCTGAAATTATCTAGGCCTTGCTTTCATTGTGGACTCCAAAAATCTGATTGTAGAAGGAACCAGTAAACATGGGTAAATCTAAAAGGGTATAATTAAAGCAAATCATGTTTCGGTAAAACTAAATTTAAAAATTGAAGGATAGATGCATTTTGATTCCAATTAACAGTGCTAAAGACAGGTAAAAATAAATTGCCTAAGCTTAAGCTGGTGCACCATTCTAACTACCAACCAAAATTTCAGTTAAAATCCAACTGAAATGGACACTTATTGTAAATAAAGAGACCATAGTTTAAACAGATAAACTAAACATACTTAGCAAGATAGACCCAGAAAACTAAGGCCTAACCACAACATTGAAACAATTTTAACTTCAAACTGAACACTAAGCCCCAGCTGCATATATACTTTAATTTATATTAGCTGAAAAACTCATGCCAAACAACATGATCGAAATAATTCAACTTCCAAATAATAAATATGAAACGGATTTCATAGACCAAAGAACTAGGAAAACCAGAAAGTAACTACTGATACCAACTGTATTAACCAACCCAAACATCACGAGGGACTTAACTTGATTGCAATTCAACATAATTTCCAACCAGCAATAAAACAAAACTGATGTTTGTAATATCAAATGTCTCCAAAACAGACCAAAAAAGGATTAAGTTCACAACAAAAATTAAACCTACCAATAACCTTTTCCTAGATCTCAAGCGGTCAAGACAACAGCGCCACCTGCCGCCTTGATCTTCTTCTCTGCGATCTTGGAGATGAGCTTGGCCTTGACCACCATAGGCTGAGTTGGCAATTTTCCTTTACCTAGCACCTTGAAGTACCCGAACTGAGACACATCCACCATCGGCGCCGCCGCCTCGCCGTTGGCCTTCGCCTTCACCTCTTCCGGCACCATCGACCAGAGACTCTCTACATTGACGATCGGGCAGTGGAACTTGTTGCGGAGCTTGTGGAAGTAGCGCATACCGACCTTGCCGAAGTATCCCGGATGGTACTTGTCGAAGAGGATGCGGTGATGGTGCATGCCTCCGGCGTTACCACGACCACCAGGATGCTTGCGGTGCTTGCCGATACGTCCGTGACCGGCGCTGACGTGCCCGCGCTTCTTCCTGTTCTTCTTGAACCGGGTCGTCATGGCTTGACTAGGGGTTTTGGTCGAGTGGGGGCAAGGGAGGCGGCGGGAGGAAACGGAGCAGAGCTAGATTTAGGGTTTGGGCTTCAGAGTAGGTTTTATAGGTGATGGCGGGTTTGTCGATGGGAGAAGGAGAGAGAAATGGACGGTGAGGATGAGATGAGAGAAGCCCGGGGCCCGGGGGACATTTTTGGGGTAAAAATATTAACAGAGTATTTGTTGCTTCATGCAGCGCACAAATCATATTCTGTACTGTTTTAATTCTACCGTCCGTCCGCTGCATGAAGCTAAAACTATTCTGTTAAAGTCTGTACCCCATTTTTGGAATGAAATGTTGAGATCTACAGAACCAAATACCAATAGGTTGATTCGGGCTCTCATTTAATGGGCTTGAATAAATATAGGCTGGGAATGGAGAAAGATTGTTCTGTGCAGATTTGTATACTGGATAAAGCCTTTGAACCTGAATTAAATTTTTTATGGGCTAAGTTCATTGCGGCCCCCGAATGGAGAGCTGAGACGAATCCGGCTTTTTTTTTTTTTTTTGTTAAGCGAACTTCAAAAAGGAAGAGAAGAATTTTGATGCCATTGCAAATCCCCAAATTTGAAGCTATGCAACAGCAACTCTGAATTTTAATTTCTTACATACTTCAGAACTTTCTTTTGTGTGCTATCACACTCCAACTGAGTTTAGCCATTTGTTTCAGACAACAGTGCTGAATCTGGCAGGATTTGCTAAAGACCTAAAGTACTCTTTTGGTTTTATTTATTTTTTCTTTGCATTTTATGTTTGGACGCTTGAATTTAGATTAGGTCAAACTACGTAAGATGAACAAAAATTGTGAAATACAACATAAAGTAGAACTTCAAATTCCTTGTTTTGGATACACCAATAGAAAGTAGATACATCGGATTAATTGTTGAATTACTAAAATAACAATCATCGAGTTTATTAATTTTATCATCAATTATTTTTTCGAATCAAGATAGGAGGAATTATTGTTGTCAGTGGAGTTACTAAGAAAAGTAGGAATGACAAAAGTCTCGTAACTAGGTCCTTTGGGAATAAAAAATTACCATAGCTCACTAAACTACAAGTCGACAACAAACCAAACCAGACTTATCTGATTAAGGTAAGTATACCTTATAATTACCAACTTACACCAAGCCAAATGGAACCTAATAAATGTTTTTTTTTTAAGTTAGTGGCTTTTAGGAACCTAATAAATGTTATACAACACATCTACAAAAATTCACCTTCTATTATAACTTATTATATCTAATATATTTACGCCATTATCTACTCATTATTCACATCACACAATAATAATATGTAAGAATGATTTGATATAAAATCTAAACTTTCAAATTAATATGAAACTTTGAAACATTAAAATTCAAAAATAAAAAAAATACTTTAAGGACAATATATGCAAACTACTATCTTATTTTTTTTTTTGTAATTTAAGGGCTTATACAGAAATATTCTCCATAATAAACGTGATTAAATCTTGCCCACTAAATTGATCATGGCCATACATCATCATCAACATCCTCCTGAAACTTCTTCCAACCAATTGATTTTAGCAACCAATATCCATGAAAAAGAACTATGAACCTTTTGAAATTAACAAATAAAGTGCAGTTTCAGGTGTTTCGCTTTTCCAAGAAAGATATCTTTGTTTTGTTTTTTCAACTCTCTACCCTTTATGAGACACCCGTAAAACTTCGTAACACATGTACAATTGCAGCCTCTATTTTCTAGACGAACAAGCAAACATGTCAACTTTACTTTTTTTTCTTTTTTCTTTTTTCTTTTTTCTATTTGATTGCAGGAACCATGAGCGCATAATATTTTTTTTCCAGCCTGTTATGCGGCTCTGATGGAAACAGCATTGAAATAAGATTACTTCTTTTACGTAGATTCAGGCTTTAATTTCGGCCGCAAGTAATGGCTCGCTTGATATAAATTCAAATTAAACTTGTGTATGTGTGTACCTTCTTACATTAAAGTAGAAGTATACCTAAAATATACACCACTCATTTTTTTCGACTTGATAAGTGCATAGCTAAATTGTTAACTACTTTGCACCTAACGTCTACTACAATTAAGGTTGACTCACATTGCATTTTGTGGATACAAATTAATCTACAATGCGTACCAAAATTGATTTGTCTCCAAATTATATTTATTTTTTTGAAAACTTGGTAGTGACTACCAAGGGACAAATTAGATATTGTTAGGTATATTTTTGACTTGAGGTACGTCTTCTCCGTATTTGGTCTTATGACTCTGTTCTGGTGAGATCTTGTAAAGAATTTGACGCAAACTTAAATACTAATAAAGTGCTAAATTATTATTATGAAATGATAAAATATTGTATAAATCAGATTTTGTCATAAATGACTAACTAAAAAACTATATAAGATGTTGGATAAATTAATTATGAAACGTAATATAAATTAATCAATAATAATAAAATTATATAGTTCTATGTATATATAAAAATTTATATATAATTATATATTTATAATTACCATATAGAGTAACGGGTACTAATTAGTTCTTACTCATACAGTTATTCAATAAGCTAATAAAAAAAAAATTCTGACCCACATTGCCACATCCATACCCACCTTACTCATATCCACTTTATCAAATATGATACAAGCCGGATAAAAATATAAAAAATGTATCATTGACATCTCTATTCTCAATAGTAAATACTCCAAAGAAAATTCAGACTGTCTTGTCCGAGGAAAATATATACAGATGGTTTTAAACAACATGAGGATTCTGTCATCTCAAATATGCAAAGCTGTTCAGAGTGAATTCATCACTGCACAAAGTAATCCTCCATTTAGTACTATTTTGTAAGGTTTATTGGAGCGAGATGAGCTTTTTGTTCGATGTTCACAAAAAATTAGAATAATAGGGTCCTATTGATATAATGATGGTACAATTAACATTGCCTCCCTCCTTTGAAATTTTTCGATAGGCATACTCTATTATGCAATCATCAATACTTCTGATCTGGTTCAGGTACAACTAACAATAGAATATTTTGACTATATGATATAACCAAAATATACAAGCCACCTCGAAATGGATAGAATTTCCCAAAAAAAAATTAACTAATTTTCTTGAATGGCGGTTACGTTTTGAACAAAAAGGGCAGCCAACTAAATTCATATTAAAGAGTAAAGCATAAAATAATCAAAATTATGTAGCCCCTAAAGTATGGTCGGATGATCTTGACCTAATAAAAGGAAGTAAACAAAGTGCGGATCTACAGTTTGCTTAGGAATACTTAGTCATTCTCATAATTTTTAAAATTTTACTTTTGTATTGTAAAATTTAAATATTTTTTCTTAGTTTTTTTATAGTTAGTTCTTCTCGTTAAATGTAAATGTTTGCATGTAGTCTAGTAATTTGAATACATTTTGTGGTTACAAAAACTTGAGTTCGATGGTGAATGTAATGCATTGTCACAACATGTAGATGGTGAATGCAATGCATTGTAACACACTTGGTAGATACATTGTAAAACAAATGCACCTTGGACCTTAGACAACTCTTTGCATGTCAAAAAAATATAAGAAACACATCTTAACATGCTAAAAAATATTGTTTGAGTAAAGATGAGAGGTTAATAATGGAGGATCATAAAGGTCAAACAATTACGTCTTATTTAGAGATCAAACAATTACATCTCATCTAGAATTCAAACACTTACACTCCGGAAAAGGAGAAACAATTTTTCATCTTAACCTAAGGACCGTCCTATGTCCAAAGCCAACCATAAACTTAAATCATAAGTACGAAATACAATACCTGATTTCATAACATTGGCCATGGAATCCTCAAGTTTGAAGAGTCGTTTCCGTGAGCACAAGACAAGTCTTCATGGCAAAAAGCCCTTCTCGCCTTTACGTCGTATGGTCGTGGATTAAGTCTTCCAAGACAACAAGACACACCTTTGAGAAATCTCTTCCAAGTTTCCTAATAGATTTCTCTTCTCTAGATCTTTGATAGTGGAAGAAAAAGAGAAGACACTCAGATTATGTCTAAATAAATGTTGTTCAGAAAACTGAGTTGTGTGTTGTGTATCTTGTACCTTGGGGACCCATCCTTATATAGGGTAACACATCTGGCACTGTGCGTGCAGCCCGCACAAAATCCGTACGGCCGCACAAACGGCCAGACGTGTCTACAAAGCCGCATTTTCTCTGAATAACCGACTTTCCTGATTTAACAGTGGTTTGTGCGGCCCGCACAAACTTATGGCTGTATGCCAACTCTAAAAGGTATTTTTTGCGTCTACATTAAAAACCGTATTGCTGCATCAAAATCCGTGTGGTCGCAAAACTCTCTGGTTATCAGCCAACTTAATTGAGAAATTTTGTGCGGCCTGCACAACTCTCTAGACAACAGTTCTTCTTACTTGCAAATCTCAGAATTAGTCCATCAATGATTTCTCGATTACTTATTCTCTTCTTACTTGCAGGCCGCACAACGGTTCTTCTTACTTGCAAATCCCAATTGTTCTACACATTTATAGACTACACCCTATTGAATACATAGATTGCATAATATCTTAATTCCACATTAGATCACTTAATTGTGACAATCATATATGACAATATACAATCCATAATTATATTACATATATGCTCAACATTGGATTATGATCCAACAGCTAAGTTATCCAACTATGTAATATTTATTATGAATCTCCATTTGAATTTCAAAACATACGGCATATAAAAAATATTAGATAGAGAATAGTGAGAGATTTTTTTATTTATTTTTTAGAAACAAAAAGGGTCAAGCTCTTATTTTTAGAAACAAAAAGAGATTACCTGCAGTTATGTGTGTGACAAAGTAAAAAAAAAAAATAAGTGGTTTGGAGGGAGTGGTGAGTGGTGTGAGCAATAAAATAAAATAAAATAAAATAAAATCTCAATTTATCCTAGAATTAGTAGCAATTGTCTCCTCTACCTGATTTGGAAAGAGAACAAGTGTTTACACTTCATAAAACACTCCAAGGCGTGACAAAGATGAGTGTTTGTTATTGGTATTTTTTATAAAAAGATGAGACGCTACTGTAGAAGCTTGACAAAAAGCTTTATTTAAAAGAAATCTCCCGATCTAAATTAATACTTCCACACAATATAATTACATATTCACCCTGATTATGTTACAAACTTACAATCTTCAAAAAAGAAAAAAAAAATCTCGCCTGCAACAACTCCAATAGTCAATGTGTTTTTTTTAGTAAAGGTTGTCAAATATGCTTTTTTAATTTCATCTCAAAAATTGTCTTGCAAGTTTGCGTTGTTCTCATCCAAATTACAAAATAACAGTAATATTATTACTTTTTTCAAAGGAAATTGTACCTTCCACGTGACCAGAAAAGTTCTAACACGGATCAAATAAACAAATTTATTTTGAATTTGTACTCCATTGAAATTCATGTCATTGAACTCTCTTCCGTTTGTAAAAAAGTCGCGGTATGATCAGATACGTCATGTTATTGGGACAACTGTCGTGCCACATTGTTACATGATTCGCATATCGCATGACATGTTCATTTGCGTGCTATGACCATTCTTGAAAAAAAAATGACATAACACGACACACAACTAAACATGACTACGTGTAACTAAAACAACAATATAGTTCATGTCAATTTATTTCAAAAAAATAATTCAAATTTTGGACAATAAATTTTTTTGTAAGCAAATATTTTGTTACATCATTTTTTCTTTATTTATAATGGTTTATAATGTTTTCTATATTTTCTATATTATTTTCTGAATTTGATCTTCCTTATACAAATTCAAAATACAAAAAAAAAATTAACCGTAACTAGTTACGTTATATTTGATCAACTAACATGTTGTGACCGCGTAATGTGACTATTTTGTTCGATTTTAATCACGAAATGTGAAACTTTACTTGATCACAACATAACATCTCACATAATTCAAGTCACAATATAACTAGTCACGACAAACACAATATAACACGGATTTACACCTTAGTCAAGGATCAATCCTCTACCAAATTACGACTAGTTTACATGGATCAGTACCAATTATCAAAATGCGACAGCACTGAGTTACAAAGATCAATACTTTTAATTTATCAAATGACAAAAATTACAAAAATACTGATTTTTTCTTGGCATCAAATTCTCTGTATTGACTCTGTGAAGGGGCAATCTAAAGTATGTTATCAATTGACTTCTCATTCGAATCATAAGAAAAAGAAAAGTAAGTCGAGTCTTGAGAAATACTTTTTAACGGAACTTCCAAGCAAACAATGTGAAAATTCAACAAACAATTTATCACAAAAAATGAGGCTTCTCTAAGGTCTTTAATACAAATCAATTTTCTTCTCAGTTCTATCAATCCAATGATGAAAAATTCAATTCTTCATTCAACTTTATTGAATATTTTTAGGAACTTCATTCAAATCAGAGGAAAAGAGTGTTTATTTAACTTTAGTTGGGGGCAGTGCCAACGATCCAATTTTGACCACATACTATCTTTTGATGGATTGATAAATTAATCTGTTACACATATATAGTTATATTGAAATTCTTCGTGAAGTAAAGAGGTAATAATATTTCGGCTCTAAGAAAGCTATGGGTTCAAATGTTCATATGCATCCCGCAATGTTAAAAATTGTGAACAAGTTCCTGATCAGAGGGCTGCAATTAAGTTCTCCTGGCACGAGGTTCGAGCATTGCTGGATTGATAAATTATGTAGGCAATGTTTTTTTTTGTCTAACTAAAACATTACCTACATAAACTAGGTTTTGGACACAAGAAAGAAATTTCTTTTCACACACAAAAACAATAAATACACCACATCAGGCTCAATATCTTAATTTTTGAAGTGCGAACGACCGAAATTTTTAAATATACTATTTAAGAAAAATGTAAACTAAAAAACCACGAATTACGTAGAATTCTATAGTTATTACGGACGCAACTTGAAATTGCGTCAATTAAATCATATTATTTTCCGTAATTTATAGATTTTTTTATTAATTTTCAAAATAAATGGAGAAATTTATAATTTGAATGTACTAGAAGGAACATTAAACAAAATAGATAAAACATCTTATATTTAGATATACTAGAAGTACTACAAAAACATTTTTCGAACATGACTTTTTGCGGCTATAAAATAAATTAAACTATTTCTCGATGTGTTACTGAAAAAGAATAAAAATATTTTTGGATCTCAGTTATTGATCCCGGTTCAAAAACAACTTCTGGTTATTAAAAAAAATATCGTGATCATTCTAGTACATTCAAACTATAAGTTTCTCCA
>JAJGRW010000179.1:0-42585 GCA_025461045.1 Carex parvula
GTTTTTTGAATTAAATATGTGTTATGAAAAGTAATTTGTGTAAGAAAATTGATAAAAAAAAAATAATTTACGACGGCGTATCTAGCTAAATTATTACATATATCTTAAAGATTTTATTTTGTAATTGGTACGTCAAAGGGGAGGACCGGAGCTGACTGGAGTCGAGAGTGCGATATCATTGGAGTCGACTGTAGCCGATCGGAGCTGAGAGTGCGTATTGTCGGAGCTCGGAGCTCGGAGGATAGAGTCCCATCTCGATTGGAGTGTGACGGTGAGTAGATCCGGTCGTCGTTGGAGCGAGAGGGGAGGGATCGAGCCGGGCGGAGCCGATTGGAGACGAGAATGCGGTATCATTGGAGTTCAGAGCATAGAGTTCTCATCTCGATCGTAGTGCGACAGTGAGTAGATTCAATCATCTTCAGAGCGCAGCGGCGATCAAAGAAGCAGACCCGGTCGTGAGGTGAAATAGCAATTAAATTCTAAGATTAAGTATGAATGTAAATATTTACTTTTATGTTATATGAGAAGATAGAATCTATAATTTTAATTAATAACTTTTTTATAAATATATTTGTTAGTGATAATTTTAACTACTAACTATAAACAAATTTGGTATGTGAAACCGTAAGGAAAAAGAAATATATTATATTCTATTAATTAATTAAGATAATAAAGCAATGCTTGCTAATTGACACATAGTATGTGGCTAGCTATGTGCCACAGAAATCTGAACCTTTGTCATAGTTAACCTTCATGCCAGAATAAGGCAGCCTGACATAGATTGGGAAAAACGTACCCTGCCGCACTGTAACTAACACGCTGTGATTTTGGTCTCGTGCCGTGCCGTGCTGTGACCAAATATCAATGGGTGGTCACGGCACGCGAATGGCCACGCACGTGAGTCACGCCGTGTCTAACGTGCCGTGACCATACGTGACTCGTGTGACTCACGTGACTATTTAATCATAATTTAGGTTAGTTTATTTAAGATTTACCATTAATCAATATCTAATGGTCTTAATTACATGTGACTCGCGTGACTACGTGTCGTGCCGTGCCGTGACTAAATCTTTCACGTGCCGTGCCATGTCGTGCCAAAGTTTCAAAAGATGAGCACGGCACGCGAATGGTCACGGCACGGGACACGCGAGTCACGGCACGTAACTGACACGCGTGCCGTGCCGTTCGGTGCAGTAACCGTGCCGTTCCGCGATGGAGCCGGCTCCACCGTGCCATTTTTCCCACTCTAGACTGACATTAAACAGTACTTAGGTATCAAATGGAAAACTTGATTAAATAAAACATAATACTTTACGCTAGCGATCCGATTTGTAGAAAGTCGTAACTCTTTGTACGGTCCGAGTAGAATAGTACACGGCCCGTGTATAAGTATATATAAAGTGGAAATAGAGAGAGACACAAGATTTAACGAGGTTCGGCACCAATTCGGTGCCTACGTCCTCCACACCCAAACTCACACTTTTTCTATTATTTTTCTGATGATGATTACATAGAGGAGAAGAGAATATATAGAGAGATTAGAAAGAATAGATAGATTTGTTTCCTAATACAATTATCTAAAATGAGAATGTAATAACTCTGATTGATTCCCTCTAAAATGAGAATGTAATAACTCTGATTGATTTCCCCAACTGTTGCCTTCCTTCTTTGAAGATATGGTCCAGATAGGCAACGATATGGACCACCATTTATTTCAACACCCGCCCTCAAGTTGGTAGGTAGACATCTACCATACCCAACTTGGCAATCGAATCTTCAAAGCACTGGGTTGACACTGCCTTTGTTAACATGTCTGCCAACTGTTGTTCTGATCTTACAAATGGAAATGAGATGATCTTTTCTTCCAAATTTTGTTTGATGAAATGTCTATCAATTTCTATGTGCTTGGTCCTGTCATGTTGTACTGGGTTATGGGCTATCTCAATTGCTGACTTATTATCACAATGTAGTCGCATTTCTCTTTTTGGCCCATATTTCAATTCATTCATAAGTTTTCTCAACCACAACAACTCACATAGGCCCTTGGACATCCCTCTGAATTCTGCTTCTGCACTTGACAGTGCAACCACATTCTGTTTCTTACTTCTCCATGTAACCAGGTTTTCCTCCCACAAAGGTGAAGTATCCTGACATTGACTTTCGATCTATTCTGTCTCCAGTCCAATCAGCATCTGTGTATCCCCAAACGTCCAAGTGTCAATTTTTCCTAAACTGAATGCCTTTCCCTGGAGTTTTCTTTAGATACCGCAAATCCATGTGTTGTTTTCTCGGGTCCCTGCATAAATTGACTCACCATGCTCACAGCATATGCAATATCGGGTCTAGTATGGGATAGGTAATGAGTTTACCTACTAATTTCTGATAGGCTTCCCGATCCACCTCCGGATCTTCTGGGTCATCTTCAAACTTCAGGTTCGGAATTGTGGGTGTATCAGCTGGCTTACAATCAAGCATCCCCACCTCTGCAAGTAAGTCAAGTGTATACTTCCTCTGTGATAGAGATATACCTTCCTTTGAGCGCAGTATCTCTATTCCCAAGAAGTACTTTAGACCGCCTAGATCCTTCATCTCAAATTCCTGTGATAACTTCTGCTCGAGCCACTTGATTTCCATAGTATCGTCCCCTGTAATTATCATGTCATCAACATAGATAATTAAGATGGTTACCTTGCCTTGACGATGCTTGAAGAACAGAGTATGATCAGAATCACTTTGATTGTAGTTATAGCTCTTCATGGCCTTACAGAACCGCCCGAACCATGCCCGGGGGGACTGTTTCAAGCCATATAGACTCCGTTCCAACTTGCACACCAGGTTTCTTGTTGTTTGGTGGGAATATCCTGGTGGTAGATCCATATAGATTTCCTCTTCTAAATCACCATGCAGAAATGCATTATTCACATCAAACTGATGTAGGGGCCAGTCAAGGTTTGCTGCAAAAGATAATAAAACTCGAACTATATTAAGCTTTGCAACTGGAGAAAAAGTTTCCTGGAAATCTATATCATATGTCTGAGTGTACCCTTTTGCAACCAACCGTGCCTTATAGCGCTCAACTTACCTGCAGCATCATATTTCACAGAAAACACCCACTTGCATCCTACTGTTTTCTTCCCAGTCGGAAGTTCTACCAAATTCGAAGTTTTAGTGGTTTCTAGGGCTTTCATCTCAGTTTCCATGGCTTCAACCCATTTGGGATCGTGTAGTGCCTCTCCCACAGTGTTTGGTACTCGAATTTTCGATAATTCCTTAGTAAAGGTTTGTACCAAGTTGGACAACCCTTCAGTGCTGGTATAGTTAGATATCGCATACCCTTCTTCGTTATACCTCTTTGGTCGTACATTTCGGTTGGCTCTAATGGGGTACCTTCTTTCAGATATAAGAGAACTTACCTCAGGAGCATCCTCAGGAGAACTTGAGAGTGGTATGTCTTTTGAATCCTCGTGGGACTGTATCACATCTGCCTCTGGACTTTCTGCTTCATCAACCCGTGTACGGTCCGGATCCCTGGATGCACGGTCCGGATCCCCGGATGCACGGTCCGTGTCCTCTGATGTACGGACCGTGTAGTCGGCTGTGCGGTCCGCATCATCAGACGCATTTTTTGGTGCCTGGTCATTGTCCTCTGGTATATGAACTGGGTTGGTGTTCTCCTGATTATCCCACCATACTTGGTAATCTGGTTCCCCTTATACTGGTACTGGGATTGGTTGGTTTGGGAAACAAAATTCACTCTCTAAGAAAGTTACATCCATTGTGACACAGGTTTTTCTGGTTTCTAGATCAAAGCATTTGTACCCTTTCTGATTAGTCTCATACCCAATGAACATGCATTTAATGGCACATGGTTCTAACTTTGTTCTCTTCTCTCGCGGAACATGCACATATGCTACACAACCAAAAATTTTAGGTGCCAAGGTCAAGGTTGAAGGGATTTCTACAAATGAGGCTAGTTTTTGTAATGGAGTGAGAAAATTTAGGGTTCGTGAGGGCATTCTATTCATGAGGTATACAGCAGTAGATATAGCGTGGTTTCAAAAATTTTGGGGCACATGACTTTCAAACAATAATGACCGTGCAATTTCTAAAATATGTCTATTTTTCCTTTCGGCCACTCCATTCTGTTGGGGAGTACCAACACAGGATGTTTCATGGATAATTCCGTTATCTCTAAAATACTTCCTCAAGAAATTATTCACATACTCCCTCCCATTATCACTTCTAAGAATCTTAATCTTTTTCCCAAACTGTCGTTGGACCAAATTCAAAAAATCTAGAAAGCATGTGGCAACTTCATCCTTAGTTTTTAAAAGATATAACCAGGTCATTCGGGTACTATCATCAGTAAACAAAACAAACCATCTTTCTCCATTAATAGAGGTAACTGGGGCTGGACCCCACACATCAGAATGAACTAAATCACCAAATTCTAAATTCTTAAAACAAGCACTAGGATACGTGTTTCTATGACTCTTACTTTTAATACAAGTTTCACATGAAATTTCAGAAATTGATACATTAGTCCATAATGACGGAAACATCTTCCGCATATAACTAATAGAAGGGTGCCCTAACCTCTTATGCCATAACAAAATATTATCCGTCTGAACACTTCGTCCAGTCAAACATGCGGATCCAATACTCTCATCTTCAAGGTGATACAGTCCATTGTGCTTAATACCACGCCCAAGTATCTCCTTCGTGAGGATGTCCTGAAAAATGCAAAATTTTGGGTACATTAGAACAGCACAGTTTAAGTCTTCAGTTAATCTTCCCACTGATATGAGTCTCATGGTCAGCGAAGGGACTAGTAGTGTTTCTTTTAGACATAGAGATGAAGTAGCAGAAACATTTCCCGACCCTATAACTGGTGATTTAATCCCATTTGCACTCACAATTTCTTTCCTGTTTGATTCGTGGATTTTACCTAGATCAGAATCTAGATAGGTCATGTGGTCAGTTGCTCCCGAGTCTATTACCCATTTTTCTAGATTATGTGCAATAAAAGCATTACCTTTCTCAGCACCACCCTCTGTACCTTCAACAAAATTTGCTAGTGTCAGAGATGCTTGTCCGGTGTTGCTTCTGTGGCTCGGGTTCTGACCTGTACGATCCATGTTCCCTCCTGCACGGTCCGTGTACATCGTCTGGTGAGCCTGTCCCTTCTTACCTGCTTCTTTTCTCTCCTTCAATTCATGCCACCAGTCTGGATAGCCTTCAGCTGAAAGCACGTCTCTCTAGTGTGCTTTGGGTTGTGGCAGTGAGTACATCCACCTCCTTCAACTCGTTTCCCTTTTCCCTGGTTTGTTTCAGTTTTAAGAGAAAGAGATACCTCAGATGCACGGGCCATGTGACTACCTGTGCGGTCCGTGTTCCAGCCTGCACGGTCCGTGCCCTTCACCGCCATAACAACAGAGTTTGAGTTATTGTTGCCACACATCACCTTTTGCCGCATCTCCTCCCGTCTAATTCTGGCATATGCTTGCTCAATAGTTGGAAGGGGTACCGTCTGGATTATGTCGGCTCGAGTGCTATCCAAACGATCATCTAGCCCGGCAAGGAACTTGTACACACGATCTTGCTGGACCCATAGGTTGTGCCTCTCGATATCCATCGTGCATGTCATGGGATTTGACCTCCTGAAGTCAATTTCCTTCCACAACCCCTGTAATTCATTATAGTATTTCTCCAACGACCCCCCCTTTTGATACAACATATAAACCCTCTGCTGAAGATCATAAATTTGAGAGGAGTCACATCCATCAAAAAATGTTGTGGCTAAAGCATCCCATACCTCCTTTGATGTGGGATACCGATGAAAATTACCAATCAAAGCTGGATCCAAGGAATTTAGAATCAAACCTTTCACCATCGAGTTGTGCATCTTCCACTGTTCATACCCCACATCGCCTACTAGGGGTGCTTGTTTGTCGCCCTTCACATATCCCAACTTGCCCTTGCCGGCCAGATGCGTCTCCATCATGGACAGCCACAGGCCATAGTTGTTTCCGTCGAGTTTAACAGTGGTCGAGTTAATCGGTACGTCAATCGGTACGGCAGTCGCCTTCTGTGAGGAGATAAGTTACTTCAGCGCTTGAAGCAGGGTCATGTCAGCGCTGGTGTCTGGGATCTTCTCTCCATTCGTCTTCATGCTAGGGTCGTCCATCTCAAATTTCCCCTGTTAGATCTACACCTATGCCTGGTGCTCTGATACCATGTAGAAAGTCGTAACTCTTTGTACGGTCCGAGTAGAATAGTACACGGCCCGTGTATAAGTATATAGAAAGTGGAAATAGAGAGAGACACAAGATTTAACGAGGTTCGGCACCAATTCGGTGCCTACGTCCTCCACACCCAAACTCACACTTTTTCTATTATTTTTCTGATGATGATTACATAGAGGAGAAGAGAATATATAGAGAGATTAGAGAGAATAGATAGATTTGTTTCCTAATACAATTATCTAAAATGGGAATGTAATAACTCTGATTGATTGATTCATGATAAACTGTTAATTGTGGTTAAACATACGAACTAAAGCTTATGCTTTAAACTAACGAAAATTTACACGAATTTTAACCTCTCCCTTAATTTACTCATTTGTTAGTTTATACTCGACAGCATATTCTAACTTTCAAATGATCTTTCTCATAAACGATGCCTTTAATTTAAACATCAAGGCCAATCTGCAGAAAAGGTCAGGGCAAAAGTGGGACGAACTTTTTAACAAACTTTTTTATGGTGTGAGCAAATATGAACCCCAAATCTTCTGAGGCAGGTGGGATGATCACGTTGGGTGGCGGGTTAGCTGGCTCATTACGCGCCGAGTTCAGCTCGTGATCGGCTTACCACAACAACCGAGCGAGTTGAAATTAAGAGAAAGAACTAGAATCTTAGTTCATAATCAGACCGAGCCAATAATGAGCTGTACAGAGCTGACTCGTTTAACTCGCTCGGCTTTACTTAGACTACTATCATACAAATTAAAAAATAAAAAATAATATAATGAAACACATCAAACAAAGCATCAGATATTCATTTCCAAGTCCAGTTAATAGAATGAAACAAGTACATCAAATGTAGCAATCAGTAGAATGACAAAAAATGCATGAATATTGAATAAAAATTAGCAAATCGTAAATCCTAACCTTTCATCCAACGGACCAGATCAATTCGTAAAATCTATCTAATGAACGAGTTGGCTCATGAGCAAGCTAGATCTAGCTCAAACTCGTTTAATCTGAACCGAGCCAGTAACAAGCTGGCTCGTTAATAGCTAAGAGCAATAACGAACGAGCTATTAATGAATAAGTCACGAGCTGATCCCGATCGATCCACGAGCTTTTTTGCCCGTCCTAATCATCATATGGTTCCAAACAAGAAAGATAGTTCTGAAATGAGGAGTTTATATTTAATTTGTACCGGCCGATCAATGCATTGACGACTTTAATAAGGCCCGATTATTTTAAAACTCAAGAATATACTGTTCAAACGTGGTCCAGCTGAAGATGTGAAAGTGTAGTTGGTAAAATGTCGAATCCAGGCACCTTTATTTTATTTATAGTAATATTTTTATAAATGGAGAGAAAGGAGTGGCCGCATGTGTGAGGATATACACGGATCAGAAGAATGTGTCCGGAACTTATCCAAAGTCCTTTGGACCATCTTTCTCCAAAGAGGTTGATATAGTAATAAATTTTTTCATTTTCACATAATGTTCGTACACAAATAAGGAATTTAATCGTTTTTCTAAAATCTAAATCCAGCATTACAACATGTTATTTGAAATCTCCATTTTTTTTACAAATGGAGGCATCCATTGTTCTTTTTTTGACAGGCAGTATATAACAATTTAATTTCGTTATTAATAAATTTTTTGTATGATACTAAAGATTTCTTGTATTATAAGTTTAATTATTAATACTAGTAATTATGAATTACAAAGATTGATTTATTTATAATAGAAAAAATTGTAATATCGTATAAAAATTCATTAACTCATGAAACTAAAATGGTTATTTACGTATAATAAACTATGCTATTTTCAATTTTACATTTCTAAACAAACCAATTGATTCCATTATGCTAGTATGAAATATAACATTTAACAAGATAATGGAGGCTTCCATTTTTAAGTAATGGAGAAAAATTTACAATGAAAAGAAAGACTTTACTCCTTCATTAAAGAGCAATTAATTTGCGGTATGAATTGATTAGCATCATACGGTGTTTATCACCCTTTGGACAAAGATGGTCCAAAGGGCTTCGGACAAGTTCCGCACCCCAGAAGAATAGCAAAGAGAGATGCTTTCGCCAAAATCACCTTTAATAGCAAAGAAAGAGATGGTTTCCTTTCTAGAAGCGTTTCTCTTGCCAGTATTGACGGAATCTACCATGACCCAATATTGGAAGCTCAATCTTATTGATGACAATAGCAATAAGATTACAAGAACATGAAAGGAAAAATAAACTAAATGAAGGTGAGGATTATACAATAGCAAGGAATTCTATGGCTTTGAACCAAGGACCGCACATTGGCAGGGGACTTGGAGAAAGGATAAAAGAGAGGCTCAAACTTGAAAACCAAATTTAATTTGTTTTCTACATGAATCTTGAAATCTAAACAATTAATTAGCTGGGAATAACCTCTAGAGTTGTAAACGAAATGAAAAGTAGAATATTACAAAAATAAACTCAATTAGCTAATAAAAAAAATACTTTCTTAAACTTGTACAGATGCAAATGTTTACAGAACACTATAAGATCTACCACCACCATACAGAGTACAACAAACATAGTAGCTACTCTACCCTTTGTGCACCTAATAACAAAATCACTGCATAGACAAATAATCAGAATTGTAAAAGACTGCCAAATTTATTTAACTGTGTAAAGGCGTACAAAAAGTGAACATCATTGAATGATACTACCAGCATAAATTATTTCCAAATGCTCAACTAATCGTATAACGAGAAAAAACTGTTCTGAAAATTAGATGAGAGCACAAGCTATACAAAACACTAGACCAAAGCTGGTTAAAAAAATCCTCAATTTGAAAATTACGACAAGCTTCAATTAAGGAGATACTAAGAAAGCACCAATGCAGCAACTCTTTTCAAGGAAGTGGCTGCCTTAAGAAGGTCAGATTCAGAGTGCGATGCCGAGACAAAAAGCCGTAAGCCAATTGGGAGAGGACACTTGTCCAGAGATGATCTTTTTGTTGTCACAATAAGTACAGAATCCTCCTCCAAAACCTGAATAAATAATTTGATTAATTTCAGCAAAAGGAAAAAAAAGAAGCATGATTTTGAAATTAATCTATGCATAGTGATCAGGTACAGTGCCAGACATATACTATGACAAATATCTAAATAGAGTTAGCAAAATCTGGCATGAACTTAAAACCCCACATCATCTGCTTGAGCCCGAACCTAACCTGACCCAATTTAAATTAAAAAGTCAGGCAAAAATACCCAGTTCAACAACAGAAAAGGATCCAAATTGTAAACCGAACAGCCAGGCACCCAAAATTGAGATAAGCTCAGACCCAAAATGTCCAGGATCAAAGAATGGATCTCACAAACGGACCCAACGCAAATGGCCTAACTTGACCTGAGGTGATTAAACCAGCTTGTTCACAACCTCTATGTACCAATAGGAAAGCACACTACATGAAATCCCTAATAAAACATACCCGCTTAGCAATGGACTGAAGGAGGTGCATATCAGCCTTGTCAGAGCCGGTTGATTTCTTCAGTTTAAGGAAAACAATTGGAGATAATAAATGGCTTGCTACAACAAGCCCCGGAACATCTGACAACCCTGCATTTTCAGATAAACACATTATAATTAAACAATCAATCAACAAACACAGCATGTTTTTGAAATTTTAAGAAGAAAATATTAACTGCTCCATAATTGAAATCTATGACTAAAAGAAACAACAACAGTGATCAACAGCAAAAAAAGGAAGTACCATTAAAAAGAGTAGCAATATTAGCCCTCAAATTGGCAAGAATGGACGGATTTTCCTCCAAATGATCAACTGCTGCAATTGCAGCACTCGCGAGATATGGAGGCAAAGAAGCAGAGAATACATACCCTGCACTGCTCAACCTCTACCAAAAACAAAACAAAAGTGTCCCAATTGTTGTTATTAAAATTTGCAGTGGAAAAAGGCATTTAATAGTATGTTTAATTGGAAATGTACTATTATTTTTAGGTTATTCTTTCTCATTTTAACAGCACATACTTGGTGATCGACAACTCGAACGCTTCCAGTGCAGAAACCCCCATCAGTGGCCAGAGCATTTCCCATTCCAGCTGTTATTATATCAATTTTTTCAATCTGCGTATCAAACAATTAATTCCAAATAAGCTACAAATTTAAGGATACAAAAGGGATAAAAAGAGCAAATAGTTTCTACAATTACCAAGCTGCAGTGCATTGCACATTTTATTTTCATTTAGGCTCGGTTGAGTCTGTACACATTTGTGTGCTTATGTGTGTTATTACATTATCTTTCTGAAAAGAAGAAGACAAAGAAGATAAATAAAACGCACCGGGATTCCACATTGCTCAGCAAGACCACGACCTGAATTTCCAAGCACGCCAAAAGAATGGCTCTCATCCAGTATAATACGGAAGCGGTACTTCTCCTTCAACCTCACAATCTCATCCAATGGGGCTATTTGACCCGAATTCTGCACCAAATCAGGGCCAAGGATATTAGAGAAAATAACTCGGCTACCAGAATTAAAAGAGAGAACAAACTAAAGGTCGAATTTCAGTTGTTTCTGCAGACCTCAAAAATCAACTACAACCCTATATAAATGGTATCATGCGCACTACTAATCATACAGTTACTAACGCATCTGTAATTTTTTTGCTGATTTTTGTTAAAGGTAACCAAATTTTTCTAGTTCCGCTGGGAATAAATGACATTTTAAGGTTTTGCAGGTTAGACATTAATTTCAGCCAAACTAACAAAAATTATATATATACTGAACCTGGTAGATGGATTCAACAACAATGTAACGGCGAATTTTCTCAGGGTGTTTGCTACGGCGGGTGACTTCCTCCAACTTGTTTTCTAATGATTTCATGTCATTATGCTTGAAATATGCCACGGTGCTTCTTGAAAGGTATAGCCCATTCTGTACTGCCCAGTGAACCCCCTCGTCTCTATTTTTTGCAACAATATTGTAAGCTAAGTAACAAATAACAGGTACATAATAGGTAGCAATAAAATAATGTTCACAAATAGAGCCAAATAAAATGTGAAAGAAGTAACTTACGCAACAATGATGTCGCCTTTCTTACAGAAAGCAGGAATAACACTGAAAATAGTTGAAATGCCATAGGAATAGAGTATTGAATCAGGTGTCCCCAAGAATTTAGCTATTTTTTGCTCACAATCCAGGTGTACATCTGTATACAAATTAATTTATGTCAGATACAAACTTTTACTCTTAGAATGGATGGTGAGAGACTATGAGAGAGAGAGAGAGAACAGCACAAGAAAACAAGAAGAGAAGTCTCACCAATGGTCCCATAAAATCCGCGAGGCCCACAAGAACCAACACCATATTTTTCCAGTGCACCAACACAGGAATCCTAAAATTTCACGTGTTACAAGTTCAGTGCATGAATTACATTAAAATGAGGGAAAAAGAAAAGGTTGGTTAAAAATATATTCTTCTCACAGTGATCTTTTCATTTCCAATGAGACCGAGATAGTTTGCAGATGCAAAGTTCAGCACCTCTTTTCCATTAACTATTGCATGTGGTCCTGCAGCACTGTGTCAGACAAAAAGAAATAAATAAAGAAGGAAAAGAAATTCAATCTTCCAAATGAATTAACTTTCTATAAACCTACAAGAAAAGAAGCTGTGCCAAAATATGGTATTTTACTTTATACACGGACTGCAGATTTGCAAAAATAATGCATCAAAATGAAGAGAAGTAGATTGCAAACAGAATAATTTAATTATGTGAAACCTTTCCAGCGTGGGGGCCTCATCTGTCATGTCTTCAGTAATTTGTGGGGTCAGGGGCTCAGGAACCCATTCATCACATAGATCATCTATTTCCTGTTTTTATATTTTCAGCAAAGCACTTTACTATTAGCATTTTAGCACATCACAAGAAAACATATTCAACTGTTTTTGAGTAAAAGTAAATAGAAGATTGTAAAAATAAGACCTTTTCTGTCAGAGGCTTCTTAGGGGGTTTGTAACTCTTCCTTGTAAGCTGGAATAATATCACCACTACAAGTAATACTTCAACCACTAGGTGACCTTCATTTTGAAAATCAAGCAAACAATTAGATTCGTTTAAAAGAACTAAATATCAATAGAGTTAATGTACATGTACTAAAAATTAGTATCCTTTAACTTATTGCTCTCAATTTTCTACTCTCAAAGCTCCATGGTTTTATAATCACAGAATTCGGCAAATTGTAAGAGGAGAAATTACCATCAATAGGTACACCAAAAACAACAGCTTTGGTAGGAGCATCAAAAGCTAAAGAGACCCAGTCCAGCACACTCGCCGTTACGTTCACCATTGCTGATGCCATCTGTTTTTATTTTATTGTCTTATACCAATTGAAATTGACCCAAATAATTCAATAGTTCACCAATATTCTTTATATGTGTGAGGAAGGTTGTGGCAGACCTGAAAATAAGTGTATACACTGATTTGTCACCTCCATTTTGGATGAAACCACACAAGAGAGAAATATTTTTCATATAAAATTCCGAAAGAAGAATTGTTCCAATCAGATTTGAGATTTAGTCAAATTCAGTGAAAATTTGTACTTACTCAAATCTAGTCCAGTTAATTGTAATTCTCCTTATGCACAAGGTGCTTTTTTTAAGTAGAATGGAACTCGATCTGTTAAAAATAAACTATTCAGGTATAGGTATTGTGAATCAACTGATTTAAAAAAACATAACGGAATTCATGATTTCAGCTAGAAAGCTTCTTTGCAATAAATCCATCAACATTCAATTCAAGACATCAGTTGCTACAGCTGACCGGAAAAATTAAAAAACAAAGGCCCTTTACAATCGAACTAGACAATAACAAATCTAACCCAGTAGCATTTAGAACAAGGAATAGACATTTGAGGCAAAAGGACCTTACCGTTACCGTGAGGAGCCCTCCGTAGTACCTCTCTCACTCTGAATATCTATACCGCATCTATGCAAAACTGACATAAGCGGCGATTTATAGGACATAGAGACGGGAAATTTCAAAATTGGAAATAAAAAACTAGGAACTGAACGTGAATGATACGATTACGAATGGAGGGGTGTGGTCTCCTTTGGCGAGCTTGACGATGAATCGGAGAAGGTCAATTTAGGTGTATTTTTTATTCTCTCTAGTCTCCAGCGCAGGTCGGGTCCCTACCCAGGCCTTCCTCGACTCTCTGATACAGCCCAGCCCGCTTTCTGTTCTGTTGGGCCGAGAAGGCGAGAACAGACACAACGAGCCATGTGGCGTAGCGCTATCGGCCATTCGTGGCTGGGAAGAAGGAGCGATTTTCTACAGCACAGCTACAGTGCATCTTTTCCTGTTTTAATCCGGAGAAAGCGTAAGAAACCTGATCCATTCGTTTTAAAAAGTAAAAATCATGTAACCTTCAGCTCAATCAGATGATAAAAAATACCTCAATCAAAATGGCCTGTACAGACCGATTCGAAGCAGTGAAGAAAAAAATGTTACGTGATGTGACGTGACTAACACGTCGTGATTTGATCACATTACATCACAACATGTAATTAAAAGTCCGATGCTCATTTGACGCGCCTTGCTCCCGTTATTTTAGGGACCCAAAATATGCTTCTGGAACAGAAAAATGAAAAAATGAAAAAGAAAAAATAAACCTTATTAAAAATATGAGGGATGCTTCTATGCACCTAAGGACCTATTTGTAAAATGAGCATATTTTCATTTTCAAAGTTCAAACAGTCGATCCGACCGTTCAACATTATCTCCATATTCAAATGTACTTGGAGGTCAAATTTTACATTTTTTTCAATTTTTTTACTATTTATTAAGTATTTACAAAACTAGTCAAATTCAGACCATTGAACTTTGTACCCATCTTAATAAATAGTAAAAAAAATTCAAAAAAATGTAAAATTTGACCTCCAAGTACATTTTAATATGGACATAATGTTGAACGGTCGGATCGACTGTTTGAACTTTGAAAATGAAAATATGCTTATTTTACAAATAGGTCCTTAGGTGCATAGAAGAATTTACCTAAAAATATTATCTCTGAAAGTATTAGAACTAATAACAGAACTTGAGCGATATTACGGAGGGAGCAAAGTCAAACTCATTGAGTCCTTGAATTTTTATTTTTGTAAAATTCAATTTAAATATTGAATATAAAAATTTGAGAATATGAAATAATAGATTATAAATCTGATGATTTTACAAGTACTGGATCTAAAATATTCTAATACATTTTTATGAGCACCAACTGTAAATAATGTACCTATTGCATAGAGAGCCTCCGTGCTACGGCTCAATATTTGAGTTTTCAAAATCCTAACGGTAAATCCGCACCGTTCAATATGATCTCCATATGAATATGTACTTGCAAACCAAATTTTATATTTTTTAGAATTTTTTTACTTTTTTTTAGATAGGTAGAAAAACACTTGATCTGAATGTACATAATTTTCAGATCAAGTGATTTTCTACCTATCTAAAAAATAGTAAAAAACAATCTGAAAAATATAAAATTTGATTTGCAAGTACATATTCATATGGAGATCATGTTGAACAGTTCGGATCGACGGTTAGAATTTTGAAAACTCAAATATTGAGCCGTAGCACGGAGCCTTCTATGCTATGCATAGCATATTAGCAATATCCTATATATATATAGTGATGTTGACATTTTAGTTATTTCTTTTGTTTTTATTTTTCTTTTTGTAAAATGAACTCCAATTTATATATTGATGCATGTGCATATAAAGTTCTAAACCTTGGAAATTTCCTCGAAGCTTTTAATAAATTAACTACATTTAAACAAATTAATGAAAGTGACTTTCATTCAACAATGTTTTAAATATTTTTTTCCTCGTAAAAAAATTCTCCCCTAACAATATCTGAAAGACCACACCATATTCCACAGCGGCGAAGTTTGTCGTAGAAATTAAATTATATATATCGTGGTAATTAAAAAATTCTCCCCTAACAATATCTGAAAGTGCACGACATATTCCACAGCGCGGAAGTGCCGACATTTTTATTAATATCCAAAGTTTAATACAAATTATTAATTATACCCAGAATCGGACCAATTATCGATATATACCCAAACCGGCCATTTTCTGGCCGGCTATGTTCCCTCCATAAGCTGGCCATTTTCTGGCCGGCTATGTACCTTTTTTTTTTTTTTTTTTAAAACCCCAAAAACTCTATAAAAGAGCACCCCCTCCCTTCAGATCTTCACACAGCCCGAGGCAGCTCGCTATCACTGTTGAGGTAATATATATATTTTTTTATTATTATGTTTTATTTTATAGATTAATTAATTATATTATTAAAAAATTTAATAATAAACCCTTAAACCCTATAACCCTAAACACTAAACCCTAAACCCTAAACCCTATAACCCTATAACCCTACTATAACCCTAAACCCTATAACCCTAAACCCCCTATAACCCTATAACCCTAAACCCTAAGCCCTAAACCCTATACCCTATACCCTAAACCCTATAACCCTAAACCCTATAACCCTATAATAGTTTAATTGTTTACCATTTACTTAATTGTTTACTATTTACTTAATTGTTTACGATTTACTTAATTGTTTACGATTTACTTAATTGTTTACTATTTACTTAATTGTTTACTATTTAGTTAATTGTTTTTTATTTACTTAATTGTTTACTATTTAGTTAATTGTTTACCATTTAGTTAATTGTTTACCATTTAGTTAATTGTTTTTTATTTACTTAATTGTTTACCATTTACTTAATTGTTTACCATTTAGTTAATTGTTTACCATTTAGTTAATTGTTTACTATTTACTTAATTGTTTACTATTTACTTAATTGTTTACTATTTACTTAATTGTTTACCATTTACTTAATTGTTTACCATTTAGTTAATTGTTTTTATTTACTTAATTGTTTACCATTTAGTTAATTGTTTACCATTTACTTAATTGTTTACCATTTACTTAATTGTTTACCATTTACTTAATTGTTTACTATTTACTTAATTGTTTACTATTTACTTAATTGTTTATCAGTCAATTGTTTACTATTTAGTTACCTGACAATTATTTACCATTTAGTAACCTGACAATTGTTTACCATTTTCTAAAATGTAGTTTGTTTACCATGGCCTTTATTTCATTACACTATGGTGGGAAGATGCTTAATAGTGCACAAGGGGCGTATTACAACAAAGATGCAGCTCATTCATTGATGATTCCAGATGACATCTCACTTTTGGACCTGAAATCCATAGTTTACACACACACCGGTTACAACCCAGAAAGGTAGGACCTAGAATTGGCAACCCGATATTGCCATCCCTCCAGCGAAAAATTTATGGTTGCGAAACTGGTAGATGAGAGTACGTGGAGAGGCATGTTTGGTTATTTGAGGTCCGAAGGGAATTTTCTAATAGAAATATTTGCTAGAAGAGTTCCGGTAGAGTCCGGGGTTGGAAGTTCGGACTCTGGATCAGCGGCACCACATTATACCCCACAATCAGAAACCTACAGACGTGACTCCACCTTACCCCTCAACGAACCTGACCCAGAACCCTACAACTACGTCACTCCACCAGCACCTCAACGAAGACACTCAGTTGCATCCCCACCTAGACACTCGAGGCAGACCAAGACACTCAGTTTCAACCCCACCTAGATCCGTAAATGCCACTCCTTTACCGTTACCTCCAGTATCACCTTACCCTAGACCTGCACCAGTAGACGATGCAAGCTGCCCGGACTTTGAAGATATTAATGAAATACCAGAGGACGATCTGGGGAGCGGGGATGAATTTGAGGGAGAAATGTGGGGGGATTCAGATCACATGGAAGGTTGCGATGAAGACGGTCCGGTTGAAACAGCTGAAAGGCATACTTATGAGGGGGGGCTGCTTAGTGGCCGGACTGATATGCATCCGTTCCCAGACCTCAATGATGTTTCAGAGTTTAGAGAAGCAGATATTGGTTACTATAGGCAACGGATTGAGTACAAAGGTGAGCTGACTGCAAACCAATATTTTAAAAGCAAAGAAGACCTAATGAAGAAGATCAGAGAGCACCATATAACTAAGAATCAGGAGTTCAGATCTTGGAAAAGTGACAGGGATCGGGTTACTCTGTTGTGCAAGGACAAGAATTGCCGTTACGAGCTTAGGGCAAAGCCGACGGGATGTGGAGACGCATGGGTTATAACTAAGCAAGACAGGCCTCACACATGTAGGACTGAGAGTACGAGGAACGACCACGAATGTCTGACGGCATCACTCATTGCCGATGTCATTGAGAACGCCATTAAAAAGGACCCGTGTATGAGCATCCGGACGGTGGCAGACATTGTTTTGTCTGTGTATGACAATGTGACACCTAAATACAACCGACTGTGGAGGGGCCGTGAGCTGGCAATAGCCCGACAATTTGAGAGTTGGGAGATTTCATACAGCTTGCTGAGACCACTGTTGCTTGCAATTTGCTACAACAATCCCGGCTCGACGCACCAATTTCTGACCAGCCCGGTACGGAATAAGGAAACAGGACTAATCATGCCAGGTGTTGCCCAGTTCAGAGCCGTAGCCTGGGCGTTTGGTCCATGCATTGCGGGGTTCCAGTACCTGAGACCAGTGATCACCATCGATGCCTGCTTCTTGTCTGGGAGATATGAGGAGAGGCTTTTGATAGCTTGCGGCTACGATGCCGAGAACCAATTGTTGCCTATTGCATTTGCAATTGTGCGGTAGGAGGATACTGAGAATTGGGGTTTTTTCTTGCAGTGGTTAAGGAATGAAGTGCTCGGCCCGTGTAAATTTGTATGTGTCATATCGGACCAGCACAAGGGGATCAAAGCTGCACTGACAGCTGAATACGGATGGCCTCCCGAGCTTTTTGTGCACAGGTATTGTATGCAGCATGTTGCTGACAACCTGTTCAAGAACTGTGGAGGAGACAGATGGTACGGATGGAGGTTCAGGGAAGGAGCAAATTAAGAGGAAGAAGCCGAGAAGATTGAAAGAGATGTTCGAAGAGTTTGCTCATGTATGTCTAACTTATAACATTTCGTTTAATTATCTTATACGAATTTTATGAAAATAAAATAACACCTTTGTTTTTGTGCAGCTAAATCCGAAAGTGCAATGCGTATTTAAAGAGAGTGGGCAAAGTACGTCCTAATGATGTGATGGAGCCGTCTAATTATGAGAAAATTTTCCAAACCTGTGATGGAGGATACCGGTTTGATATCATGACAACAAACGGCTCCGAGTCACTCAACAATGTCTTCCAAACGAGTCGTAGCTTGCCTGTTTGTGCCATAGTGGAGGATACGTTCTACACGTGCAACAGATGGTTTGTTGAGCGGCGTCAGCGAGCAATGGAATTACAAGACAAGGGACAGGTTCTTTCTGATCGGGTTTTGCAAAAGATCAAAAAACGTTGCGGGAAAGCTTCAAAAATGAAATTTATGCATTACACGCAGAGCCAAGGTCAGTACCAAGTTTCATCCCCAAATGAGTACGTTCCTTGCACCCGTAGCGACATGGGCAACATGGAACCCACTCACAGGGAGTTCATGTATATTGTGACGCGCGGTCCCGACAGACAAATGGAATGCACTTGCAGAGGTATCCAGTTAACTTCTATTACGTGCGCTCATGTCTTAGCTGTTTGTCGTGACCGAAACTGGCAAGAGGACGACTTTATTGCAGACTGGTATAAAACACCCTATCTTGTGAGTGTTAGTTTGTAATAATCTAGAAGTCAATAATACGATAATTTAATTATATAAAGCTTTGTTCATGAATTGAATGATTAATAAAATTATCATCTTGTTCTTTGAGTTTTATCGAATTATGAATCATTTCGAGTTTATGACTTGAAATTGTAAAACTTCATAATAGATGATAAAAACTCTTAATTGTCACTAACCAAGGTAATTAGCAAAGAACACTAATTTACCAATTAAAGGTTAGTATGTGGATTAAATGATGGTTAAGTTTTACTGACCATAGACAAGGAGTTGTCATTTTAATCACATAGATACATGTTCTAGGAACATGGTATTTGACAGACCCCGAATGAAACATTATACGGAATTGTGTTCGTGTCATTAATGCTTTCATTCAGTGTTAAGTTCTACAGTATGAGGTATTCATCTTTCCTAACTAAGAGATGTGTATGTGTGATTGTTACCTAACGCTATCTGTAAAAAGTAGCTATAACGGTAGCTCTTCGGTATGCATAACTTAGCTGAGGTAGTGATGGTCTACCAAAAGTACTATTGTCCCTCGTATTTATTATACGAGTTATAGTGTCACTGGGCCCCTTGATAAAGTAAGATTATCTGTGCACGGTATGATTAAAGAGTTAATCATATTTGATAATCTAACTTAAGATAAAAAAAAAGATTAGTTTGCAAGGATGACACATACCTACCTTGAAACTGATCTGATAGCTATGAGATAAAAGAATTAAACACAAGTAAAATAGTTTACTGGATCGTGATATTGTACAGTACAGCATCATCTGTGTAATTGGATGGTCATGATGCGTTTTGCCAGATGCCTCTCATGATTATAGAAGTTAAAACGGTTTTTATTCTATTTACCAACATAACACAGATCCTATCGGGTCACACCAATAGGAAAGTAATCAGAGAATTAATTTATTTGATTAATTATAAATGTTATAATTAATAAATAAATGTCATAGAGATGACAAGCTTAAACACATTAAATTTATAAGCGTGTTCGACACGTTGTATAAATTTATCGCAACAAGCACGTCCTTGCAAGCACCTCTGCTGCAAGCAGCTTACAAGCACGTCCTTGCAAGCACCTCTACTGCAAGAAGCTTACAAGTAGCTTACAAGCACCTCTGCTGCAAGCTGCTTACAAGCAGCTTACAAGCACGTCCTTGCAAGCACCTCTACTGCAAGTAGCTTACAAGCACCTCTGCTGCAAGCTGCTTACAAGCACCTCCCTAACCCTATAAATAGAGGGGTAGGGGTAGAGAAAAATATAGAAATCAGATTCGACTCGATTCGATTCGGTTATAATATTTTCTCTCCCAAATAGTGTTTGCGAAAGAAAAGAAAGAATACGTAATCTGATTACGTATATCTTATAAGTTCGAATAGTTCGAAAAGTCTGAGTTCGATTCGAATCAGTTCGGTTATCATTCTCTTTCTCGTTTTCTCTCTCAAATAGTGCTTACGAAAGAAAAGAAAGAATACGTGATTTGATTACGTATATCTTGCTTGTTGTGAATAGTGTTCTCATGAATAGTGTTTACGGTGAATAGTGTTCTCGTGAAGTTTCGTGAATCTGTTTTTGCAAGAGTTGCGAAAAATAGTTTTTACGATTTTCGTGAATAGTGTTTTGGCGCAAAAGTCGGTATAGTATTTCTGGCAAAAGAAATATCGACTCTCTGATTGTTCCTGGTGGACATCTGATAGAGGCATCAGATTTCTGGTGCTAAGCTACGAGACGTGACTTCAATCCAATTGGAATTTGGATACAAGGTATAAATGTTATTTATATTTATTTAAATGTTAAATAAATATTATTTTAGAAATCAATCGGGGAGTAGATCCTCAAAGGATTAAAAGGTTATGTCAAGGGAAAGACTGGAAAAGGAACTTTCGTTTGGCTTTCCGACATACATCTTTTAATCCACGGCTTAAGTTAGACGTAAAAAATTTTGTTTTACGGTCTTTCCGCAGCTTAAGCCTAATCAAAGGGTATAGCGTTACCCAACAGTGAGTACTTGGAACCATGTGTTCAATCCAATTGGCAATATGGGAGACTGGCCTCCTAACCCTGGAGACAGAATCCTTCCGAGTTGTGGTTGGATTAGGAAGGGGTGGCGAAAACACATCCGTCATGTAATGACGATGGATGAAATGGAAGGTAGACGAAGGGGGCATCAGCCTCGCTGTTCCACTTCCGATAGGCAACGAAGAGGTATGTAACATTCATCCAAAATTATTTTTCTTTTCAATTTATACCAACTTACTAAGTAACACATGCAAATGCAGAGGCAAGAAACACAGCAAATGCGGCAGAAAATGAGCGAGTAATGGCGTCGGGAAGTGGGTCCGGAGGGTCACGGCGTAGCACAGCTACGAGCCGTTTAGATGCAGCTGCTATGTATGCCGAAGCAATGGGAGAGGCGGTTGACATAGGAGGAGAGGCGGTTGGGGTGCAACGGGAACCATCTGTCCAATCGAGGAGGTCCACTACAAGACGCACAACAAGAGCATCTACAAGCCAAGCAGGGCCATCTGCAGCCCAGGCCGGCCCATCTACAAGCCAAGCAGCGCCATCTGGAGCCCAGGCCAGGCCATCTAGTGAGCAACCAGAGCCACCTGCTAGGCCATCTCGTAGGTCATCTTTCGCAAGTGGTTTACTTCGGAGATTTAGACGTGGTAGTAATAGGTGATTTATATGCATGTTGTAAAAATTGTGTGGACTCTATTTGCATTTTGTGTGTACTTTATTATTTTATACGAAACTCAGAAATGAAATATTTGACTCTAATAGAAATCACCTAAAACAAAAATAATGCGGTTTAAAAATAAAATAAAAAAGGTACATAGCCGGCCAGAAAATGGCCGACTTGGGTATATTTCGATAATTGGTCCGATTCTGGGTATAATTAATAATTTGTATTAAACTTTGGATATTAATAAAAATGTCGGGCGGAAGTGCCGTAGAAATTAAATTATATATATGGTAGTAATTAAAAAACCAATACCGACCTACCATTCTATAAAACGCTACTAATTTGTAGAAATACTCCCAACTCATAACTCCATAAACTACATTACTAACCAAATTCTAAAAAACAAAAGAAAGAAACTATAGAAGATTAGTTCTCCTCCTAAAAGGCCGTCTCTGCCCACAAAGGTTCGTTCCTATTTATTTCTCCTTACATTGGAGCAAAATAAAAATCATCATTAGTTCCCACTTCCCAGCTATATATATATATATCATTAATATTACACATTTTCCTCTGTCATGTTTCATTCATCAAAATAATAAGTGTCATTTTAATCATTAAACCCCATTTTGTTGTTTGTTTTGTTTTTCATTTTCTACAGAGGCACCCCTGCTGTCCATATCCGTTCCAAAATTGTCCTTTTCAGAGCTGTGCATGTCACACACAGCATCCTCGTGGCACAAACTACTCGGCTGTTCCTGTTCGTACCCCGCTTCATGTCTCTCGAATCAGCGTTAGCAGTGGTGCCTTAAGTTTTGGCAGCATGGCAGTTTGAAACTGTAGCATGCATAATTACCTGATTGAAGATGCTGGATGCATGTTTTCAAGTATAAATGTTTGATCGTCCATTGTTAATTCCTTAATTTGTGTTGGATTCTGTTTCTGGTCTGCCAATGCTCTGTATTATATTGGTTCATAGCTTCTCACAATATGTATGTAAATATTTCTTGTTTTCATGAACTTCCATTGTAAAATTTCGATTAATGAGAATATAACAAAAGGGTTTTCATGAACTTTGAAATGTTTTTTAATATTTTTATGAAATATTTCTTGTCTCCGTATATCCACTTATGTTTAAATTGTTCGCAGCTGCTGTGCTGCATGCATTTTTTTTTTAATCTTCTACAAGATTTCGAGACATAAAGATTGATATTCGAATTTTAATTAATCATGCAAATATATATTTGGTTTGATAGGGACCTTAATTTCCAAGAATTTGCTTCTGACTTTATGTAAATCTTGAATTTCTTATATATACCAGCGGATTCCTTTCTAAATTATTTGACTTCAGTGTTTAAGAAAATAATTATTAGAAGGCCCCCCCAAAAGAACTTAGCAAGAATTAAGTTTGAAATTCTGTATGTTTGACCAAGGAAATTCTCGTAGATATCGTAGTCCATTATATTGCCTTTTATTTATATATATATATATATATATATATATATATAGTTCAACTTCCATGTGAATAAATTAAACTTCAGGATCCATTCCACCGATCACCAAACCTTATACAAAAACAATAATTTAGAAGTAATTAATGTATAAATTAATGACAGCTGGTTGGAGTCAATATAAACTTCATGTTAGAGTTTATATATATATATATATATATATATATATATATATATATATATATATATATATAGCATGGCTAAATTGCTACCGGCAGCATTCTGGCCAGCTGCTGCCGGGGGCATTTCGGTCATTTCCGGTGTTCAAACAACAAATCCGAACCGTTCAACGTGTTCTAAATATATATTAAAATCTACTTGGAGACCAAATTTTACATTTTTTGGAATTTTTTAGCTATTTATTAGGCCACTTTGAAATTGGCTGATCCGGGTGAACAGTGCACCAAAATTCTGGACCGTGTGATCTGGAATTTTCAAAGTGGCTTAATAAATAGTAAAAAAATTCCAAAAAATGTAAAATTTGGTCTCCAAGTAGATTTTAATATTTAGAACATATCTGTATAAAAAAATTTGTTGTTTGAACACCGGAAATGACCGAATTGCCCCCGGCAGCAGCTGTCCAGAATGCTGCCGGCAGCAATTTAGCCATACTCTATATATATATATATATATTGTTTAATAACCCTTATAGCGTGTGAATTTTCAATTTAATTATTCAAAGAGATGCATGGAATATGATAGTTAATTTACGCAAGTAACTTCAGTTAATTGTTGAAATATATATGATGTCTCTAGGATATTCTTTGTACGCTTCAACATCTCGTACTTAATTTGAATAGAAATTAATGAACGATGAATTAAATCACCCTTGGGTAAATTACCCACAAAAATATTGTAAATTACCTGCACCTGTGATAGCAACTCAATAGTTTGATTGTGCTTTAGGAAACAACATGAAATTTTAAGCATATTAGGATTTTGCTATACATGTAATTAATTAAGATGTAACAAGTCACAATTAATCCCAAAGAAGAAACATCTTTCGGTAATAGGAGACTGCAGACCAATCAATGTGATTAACACATCAACAAAAGTTTTAGCAAATAGGTTAAAACCGAGCCTTCATAGTCTTATCTCTAATAAGTAGACGGCATTTATCAAGGGACGGTCCATCATGGAATCATTCTTGGTCGCTAGAGAATTTTTTTCATTTTGCAGCAATTTGGGGATACCATCAGTCATGTATAAGGTGGATTTTGAGAAGGCATTTGATTCGGTAATTAAGCTAGCTTCCCTCCCAGATTCCTATCCTGGTTACTGGAAATCCTTCAATCCTCCTCTTCGACAATCAGATTCAATGGTAAATATACGGACTATTTCAAGCACAGAGGGCTCCGTCAGGGTGATTCACTCTCCCCTCTTATGTTCATTATCGTTGCGGACTCGCTAAATTGGCTCATCAAGACATCGGCCCCAATCATGAACCCACCAATTTATTTCCAGCCGCAAACGGTGCAGTATGCGGATGACACGATAATAATTGCGAAGGCCCATCCGAAAACTTTGAAAGTCCTGTCACTCATACTACATGTCTACGAAAAAATTACGGGGTTAAAAATAAATAGAGCAAAAAGCTCATTTGTCTCGATTGCGATCCCGAATAACTTAATATCCGTTGTGGGAAGGATACTTCAGAGCCCGCGGGCAAACTTACCGATTAAATATTTGGGCCTACCACTTTCAGTTAAAAAACCAAGAAAAGTTGATTTCCTACCACTAATAGCGATGGTAGAAGGAAGGGTGGCATCCTAGAAATCTACTATGTTGTCATTTGGTGGAAGACTTACCTTGATAAATTCGGTCCTTTCGTCGATGCCGCTGCATTACATGCAGGCCATGTCTATCCCGAAATGGGTCAACAACAAAATCGACAGGATTAGACGGAATTTCCTATGGAAGGGTAACGAAATGTGCAAGCCTATCAATTGCCTAGTAAATTGAGAGAGAACGTGTGCCCTGAAAATCAACGGAGTCCTAGGGGTTATTGACCTTCACATCCAAAACAAAGCCCTACTCACGAAGTGGATTTGGGTGATGCAGGTCAATTATCAGAGCAACTGGGCAGAGGTTCTCAAGCCATAGGGATTGAGGATATCATCCAACTAGATAGTAATTCTGATCACTCTTATTTTACGAAGGATCTAGCCTCTCTCACTGAATTTGTCTCGACTTCATAACAACTCAACAGGGGCAAGACTCCCCCATTTGGAAATGGGAATCGAGTGGAACTTGCTCCACGGCGTCAGCATATCGGGTCATGCACGACAATGGTGTAACGTGCCCGTACTCAGCACGTCTTTGGAAGATCAAGATGCTACCAAAGGTCAGATTTTTCTTATGGGTGTTATTACAGAACAAACTTTTAACAAGAGAAATACTCGCTAGAAGGGGTGCAACGCGAGTAGTGGATTGATCAGAGTCAAAATAACGATGATTTACGTAGGGTTTTGGCTTAGGTTTTACATATTTTCTCACGCTTATGTTTACTTTATTAGAGAAAAAGGCTACTGTCACCCTTCTTTATGTTTTATTGCAGAATACAGGTTTTGGGACTATTTTACACCAAATGGAGCTAGAATCAGGCCAATCGGATCAGCGACGCTCATCGACTAAGTCTCTGTTACGGTCCGTACTGACTAATACGGACCAAGCCTAGCATTGACCAGGAGAGCGCTGGAAGCATTAAATCCTAACCGTCGAGGTCCTAATACGGACCGTATCAACTAATACGGTCCGTATCCGAAGGCGTCTCTTGGGAAATAACTGCCGACAGCTGTTTCCAGATTGATTTCTTAGCCTCCAATCAACCTCTACACGTCCCTACACTCCTATATAAGGCCCCTGGGCAGATAGAATTGGTATCTTTGTACTTAGGGTTAGATTTGATTAAAGAGAGAAGAGAGGAGTGATTGTAACCATGCCGTTCCGCGGCTAAGTTCCTTTTCTTAGGGCTAGGTAGTAAACCTTGTTACTCTTGATGTTTTGATATATATATTTCTGTTGATTATGGTTTCTTGTTGTTGTATCGAATATGCTTTTGTGATTTACTATCTCTTCATCTAATTTCAATGATCTAGTTTGAGTTCATTAGGGTAGTGACAGTGCTTTAATAACTCTTTAAACTATTTGGATGAGTTAGCTTCGTTGAGATCTATTAGGTTTATGTGAAGAAAACCTTCGCGGGAAAACCATAAACCAGAACAACAAAACGCATGACCAAATTCCATCATTTGCGTAAGGTAAATCGCAGTGATCTATGTAGTAATTTGGGAGATAAGAGACCCGATAGTTGCGTAAGGTAAATCGCATTGTCCTGAGTAGAGTCTCGATGAAAGATCTGTCATTCTGGCGTAACATAAATCGCAGTGACCTTTGTAGTTATCTTTCATAAAACAACAACAGAAAATCAGACGCAACAGGAATATATTGTCAAGACGGATTGAGTAGCAATGGTGTGCCAAAACCCTAGGAATTCTCATCTCTATCTTTACTTTAATTACTTTTAATTGTTTCCTAATTTACATTGATCAACAAACATCTCTCAAATTTCAGATTTCGTCTAGCCTTTCGAAAGGTTGTGATTCGATCGCTCAAAGCATTGAACCAATATTCCCTGTGGATCGACCTCGCATATACTACTCGATAAGGATTGTGCGCTTGCAGTCTGAACCGATAGCATTTACGAGTTTATAAATATTAAAAGAAACATTGCTCTCTTTTGAGTGATCATGGATGCGAATTATGTGGTGACAACTGTATGGAATCAAGCATACACTTGTTCTGGGAATGTTCATTCACGTCTGCATTTTGGCGACGGATGGTACATTATCACGGTGGACAGACAATCATGGGAGGTTGTACCTCTCATATCGATCTTTAGAATTCGCACGCAACTTCTTTGGATGCAGCACGACGAAGGATGTGGGACGTAACATGGTCGGCAACACTGTGGGCCATCTAGCGTGAGCGGAACAAAAGAATATTTACACAAATGTCAAGAACAATCGCGGTCTTAATAGAGACAACATTGGGAGAAATAAAGCAATGGATTCAGTGCTGCTAATAGTGTTTTAGATAGAAGAATCCTTATTTCTTTTTTGTATCTAGAGCTACAATGTAAATATTAGCTAAATGACCTAATTGGGTCTTGTAAATAACTTTTTTAATAAGTGGAAAATGTAAGAAGGCAAGTTGCCATCTTACTCTAAAAAAACAACTCACAATTAATCAATTCTTTGTTTTGGCTTTTGGGATCTTGAGGTGAAACAGTCAATGAAAAAGCAAGGAAGCCTATTGTATTTTTAGTTGGAAATACGTACATATTTAAATTTTTTATATTTTTATCTTGTTTTATACTTTTTTTCATGATGTGCATAAAATGTTGTTATGGTATATAAATTACAGAACTCTTGCATGTTAAATTCGAATTATTTTCGTTACAATGAAAAATATAAATAACACGCATGCACAGAGTATATATAAAGCTCCAATGAAAAGTATAAAACGAACATGCATGAATTTTATCATCTTGTGGAATTTATCTACGTCAGACCAACATTTGCTAGCTTCAATAAATGAGAAATTAATTTTAATTTACTCCAATATGATTTCTCCAATCTCGTTTGTCAAAAATACAATTTGCAAATATATATCAATTTACACGTTAATCTTGTCAATTATTAATTATACTATGCCCAGTCATATTGAAATAATTATATATCTTAAATAAAATGCTTAGGTTTGAATGCACACAATATCCTTAATTAATTGGAATCTTGTACTGCAAACTTTTAATTAGAAAAAGGAAAACAAATGAGTTGCTCAAACTAAATTAAGGAAGTTCATTTAGGAGCAAAATGAAAACAATGTTGATAAGACAACTTAAATGTTACATCTGCAATTTGTTTGATATATATATATATATTTACATTTGCGACAGATTTTGGAGAAACGAGATGGAGTAATATGAAACCTATATATATAGATCAACTTAAGTAATTAATTCCTAATTATGATGCAAATGTACATCTGACATAATTGTTAAATTCCGAAAATTCAACTGATATTTTATATATTTCATCCGTGTTGTTTACACAATATTGCAATTATTTTTCCCGTCTTTAATATCAAAAAGTAGGCACTTATCGCGAGAGAACTCCGTCGCGAAAAGTACCGTTGCGAAAAGAAAAAGCATAGTTATGACGGTACTCTGTCGCGAAAAGTGCCTCGCGATAAGTGCCTACTTTCGCGACGATACTTTTCGCGACGGAGTTCCCTCGCGATAAGTGCCTACTTTGTTGTTGTAATTTTATTTCGAACTTGAAGCCAAGTAACAAAACATATATATGTGATTTAACTTGAGAAAAGATCATGGGAACTTTTTTATTTAACCTACATATGCCACATGACAACAGTACATGCATGTAAATATAAAGAAATTAAGTGAAATAATTACACATTTTTCCTTTTATACGATATAAAACATTACATATTGTCCTTACAACTACAAAGCCACATCTATATATTTATCATCATATAAACAAATAAAAAACCCAAAGGTAAACTAATTAGAACTACATATGCACATATCATGTCAGCAGACATACAAATATGTAGCTATATATACAAAGAAGATCGAACATGATGCGCGCTATAGTAGATAAAACAATTTAACTATTTACAACACACATACATATATATATAGAGAGACATACATACATATATACATATAAACAAATGAGTTTCAACACACCCTTTTTAGTACTGCATCTTCTTTATTGTAAGTGTGAGGCATCCAGAAATTTTAAGTCCCTGCATTGTGATAGCATGTTTTTATTCTGCAGCGCTCTTTCCCAGGGCATGCAGGGTGCCTTATCTGTCAATATATACATAATTTATTTACAATTAATCAGTTTATTCTCTATCTTGTAATTAACGGTCAGGATGGGTGTGTAGTTAACAGTAAACAAGTTATGACTTATGATGATGATCACTATATATAAAAAAGTTAAAACTTGTTGCACATATATTTCCAAAATGATAAAAGGTGTGTGCACGAGCGCGCACACACACTAACAGCACCAAGCAAGAAGAAGAAGAATGTACCTTAACTGGTGGTTTTGTTGGCCTTGGTCGACAAGGAGAGCTCATCTTCTAGTTAGAAAAATTAATCAGCTTCAACTTATATTCTGTTCCTCTCTCTATATAGAAACTCTGATTCTGAGTTGCCATATTTATAGCAAAATCTTAACATGTGTAATTGGATGGAATATATCCCTATTCTCAGATCATTTCAAAGCAGTCAAGTGAACAGCTAGGGAATTTGGCATGGAAAAACAACTGAGTTGCTATTGAAATTTCTGTAAATAGTTTGTTAATTACGTCACTCAGTTGCTCGGGTAATATGGAGAAATTTTCTGAATGCAATTTATGACTGAGTCATCCTACATTTTTTTTTGACATCTGCATTTTGGTCATAGCATACATTATTACAAAGAGAGGAAAAGAGAGAAACAAAGAGTTTAAATTAAGACACGCCTGATACCCCCAATTTATTATGTAAAATTTTAATATTTAAACCAGTACCTAACAGAAATTGGCAGCCAATATATATCAAGCATGTAAGTGCAGTAACATTTTTTGAAACAGAAGTAAATATTTAATTTGTTCTATGTATGTATGTATCATACACCGCTTAATTGCTAGCTGTTGAATTCTTAAATTAGTGTCCCATTTTTTTTATCAGTAAATAAATCACATCTTCTAGTCATGCAATTACTACTAGTGGCTGGAAAGCATGTGCTGAAAGATGGAATTTTGGTTGAAGAAGCTTAATTAGTCTTTCTTAAAAAAAAAAAACTTAATTACTCAAATTTGTTCATTGCCAGATAATTAATTGACTTCCATATACATATAAAAATAGTTTGTTGTTTCCTTGTAATTTTCTACTTTGAATGTCATTCACCAAGAATGTTCTTAACTTACAGGGAATGTCCAAACTAATTCCATTCATATGTTCTAAACGAAAAGTTCCATGGAAGTACGCACACTTATATAATATCTTTCATTAATGCATTTAAAGAACAGGTCAGGGGTGTTTACACTTGTATAATATCTTCATTATTCCATTCATATGATCCGGAATTCCGGGCCCAAGATTATAAACTTAATTACATGGTACATGACAAGTGGGCTTCAATACGGGCCTGAACTAGGTCCAAAGTTTGAAGTTTTGAAATTCTTAATTTTTGAGCCTGCTGTGTTGTGCCCCAGTTCCTCCCACATAACACTTTCTTTTTTCTCTTCTTTCTCATGTTTTTTTTATTATGCCATCTCTTATATACGCTTGATGGAAAAATACACTGTTAATCAAGATTTAGAAACAACATATCAGAATTTAGTAGGCTCTCTCTTGTTCAATATTCATACTTCATATGCTAATTGTTGTTTTTAGGAAATACAAAGACAGGTAATAATTCATTGCCAATTAATCAGTAGCTGCCATGTGGATAACTAAAAAAAATATAAGTTGGCTAGAGTTTAGAATTTAGAAAAAAGAATAAAATTGATCCCTGTGCACCAGCATGTCCAGAACCTCAAATGAAAACTAAACAGCATGGCCGCGTATCACTCCATTGCAGTTATTCTTGGACAAGCTGGAATGGTTCATGAACTAAATAAAATAATTGAAAATATGAGACAGAAGCCCTCGAGAAATATTAAAAGTATGAGAAGAAAATACTGGAACCCCACTCTAGAGTCAGATGCTGTAATATATAATGCGGTAGGTTTTACCCTTCATACTTCTCTGATTTTATTTTTCTTGTTTATGTCAAGTTATTGGGAAAATTGAAAAGGAGAACTACTATGCCATTGGTTGTTTCACATCATCTGCTCAAGTTTGATTTATGTTATCACAACCCCTCAACTTTAGTTCTGTCCAAATCAGGTCCCATTGTTGTTAAAAAATCCTAAATGATGGACAATGTTAACTATTAAGTCATTCAACAGATTTTCAGGTCCCTCTGATTTGCCACTAAGAAATCTTCAAGCTTTTAACAAAGCAATTTTCATCTTTTTTTTTCCAAATATTTTACTGTTTAAGATGCTTCATATAGCTTGGATAAAATTAACTTTTCAATTTGTATTCATGCAGTGTGATTTACCGACAGAAAAATATACACCGACGCAACTCATGCAATAACACGACAATGGTGTGCATTTTTCTTGGACAACTTCTAAACTATTTATAAGAAATGCAATGTTGTTATGTTCATATGCATATTTTGTTAATGTGTTAAGTAAATTTTGTTCTAGTGTGTTTTTTTGTGAATGAAATATGAGTTATGTTGTTTATATTGTGTTGTCTTTTGTTTGTGTTGCTCAAATTATTTGCATGATATTCTATTTAATGTCAATGAATGCCAAATAGTATTATATTGCTAGCAAAAATATGGAGGCTAGCCCCGATACAAACAGAACCATGCCAAAATTTTATGCCAACACCAACTGTTTTTAGGATCGACATCGACTGTTTTTAGAACTAAATATTGACTGTTTTTTTAGAACTACACCGATTGTTCTTTTAATAAAATAGTCGGTGTAGGTACCCAACACTGACGGTTTTTCAATAAAACAGTCGGTGTTGGGTACTTACACTGACTGCTTTTTAAAGAAAACAGTCGGTGTTGGTACCTACACTGACTGTTACTTACCCGTCAGTAAAGATATACCTATACTGGCGGCGCAATCACTGACGCCTAAATAACAGTCGGTACAGGAGTTCTTTAACAGTCGGTGAAGAGGTTTTTTTGTACTAGTGCAAATTGCAAATATATATCAATTTACACGTTAATCTTGTCAATTATTTATTATACTATGCCTAGTTATATTGAAATAATTATATATCTTAAATAAAATGCTTAGGTTTGAATGCTCACAATATCCTTAATTAATTGGACTTGTACTGCAAACTTTTAATTAGGAAAAGGAAAGTAAATGAGTTGCTCAAACTAAATTAAGGAAGTTCATTAATTAGGAGCAAAATGAAAACAATGTTGATAAGACAACTTAAATGTTACATCTGCAATTTGTTTGATATATATATTTACATTTGCGACAGATTTTGGAGAAACGAGATGGAGTAATATGAAACATATATAGATCAACTAATTAATTCCTAATTATATATGATGCAAATGTACATCTGACATAATTGTTAAATTCCAAAAATTCAACTGATATTTTATATATTTCATCCGTGTTGTTTACACAATATTGCAATTATTTTTCCCGTCTTTTCGAACTTGAAGCCAAGTAACAAAATAGATGTATGTGATTTAACTTGAGAAAAGATCATGGGAAATTTTTTATTTAACCTACATATGCCACATGCCAACACAGTACATGCATGTATATATAAAGAAATTAAGTAAATAATTAGACATTTTCCCTTTTATACGATATAAAATATTACATATTGTCCTTACAACTACAAAGCCACAGCTATATATTTATCATATAAACAAATAAAAAACCCAAAGGTAAACTAATTAGAATACATATGCACATATCATGTTGGTAGACATACAAATATGTAGCCATATATACAGAGAAGACCGACAATGATGTGCACTACAGTAGATAAAACAATTTAACTATTTACAACACACATACATATATACATATATACATATAAACAAATGAGTTACACCACACCCTTTTTAGTACTGCATCTTCCTTATTGTAAGTGTGAGACATTCTGAAATTTTAAGTCCCTGCATTGTGATAGCATGTTTTTATTCTGCAACGCTCTTTTCCAGGACATGCAGGGTGTCTTATCTGTCAATATATACATAATTTATTTACAATTAATCAGTTTATTCTCTATCTTGTAATTAACGGCAATAAAGACATTAGCAAGACTGGCCAGAATGTGTGTAGTTAACAGCAAACAAGTTATGACTTATGATGATGATAAAGTACTATATATATATATATATAAAAAGTTAAAAACTTGTTGCACATATATTTCCAAAATGATAAAAGGTGTGTGCACGAGCACGCACACACACTAACAGCACCAAGCAACAAGAAGAAGAATGTACCTTAACTGGTGGTTTTGTTGGCCTTGGTCGACAAGGAGAGCTCATCTTCTGGTTAGAAAAAATAATCAGCTTCAACTTGTATATTCTGTTCCTCTCTCTATACAGAAACTCTGATTCTGAGTTGCCATATTTATAGCAAAATCTTAACATGTGTAATTGGATGGAATATACCCCTATTCTCAGATAATTTCAAAGCAGTCAAGTTAACAGCTAGCGAATTTGGCATGGAAAAACAACTAAGTTGCTATTGAATTTTCTGTAAATAGTTTGTTAATTACGTCACTCTGTTTCTCGGGTAATATGGAAAAAATTTCTGAATGCAATTTTATGACCGAGTCATCCTGCATTTTATATCTACTAGTCATGCAATTACTGCTAGTGGCTCTGTGGCTGGAGAGTATGTGCTGAAAGTTGGAATTTTGGTAGAAAATTAAAACTTAATTATTCAAATTTGTTAATTGCCAGATAATTAATTGACTTCCATATATATATATATATATATATATATATATATGAGGAGGGTTCAAATGCCTCCATTTTTTGTGCCTCTACCATGCCTCCATTTTTAAAAACTTTAATAACTCAAAATTTAAAACTTAAAAGTCAAAATAAAACCGTTAGATATGATCTACATCATTTTATCTATGTGCTCATAAAAAATTATCACATTTTGATTTTGCTTTTATTTGAATCAATAAGTTGAAAAATCAACGTCTAGAAATTATCCACATTAGTACGTTTTTTACAAGCTCTTGATGATAACCAAAACAAAATTGAAATGTCATAATTTTTTACACGTGCATAGATAAAATGATGTACATCATATCCACCGGTTTTATTTTGACTTTTTAGTTTTAAATTTTGAGTTATTAAAATTTTTAAAAATGGAGGCAGGGTGGAGGCATAAAAAATGGAGGCATTTGAACCCTCCTCTATATATATATATATATATATATATATATATATATATATATATATATATATATATATATAAATAGTTTGTTGTTTCCTTGTAATTTTCTACTTTAAATGTCATTCACCAAGATGTTCTTAACTTACAGGGAATGTCCAAACTAATTCCATTCATATGTTCTAAACGAAAAGTTCCATGGAAGTACGTACACTTATATAATATCTTCATTAATGCATTTGAAGAACAGGTCAGGGGTGTTTACACTTGTATAATATCTTCATTATTCCATTCATATGATCCGGAATTCCGGACCCAAGATTATAAACTTAATTACATGGTACATGACAAGTGGGCTCCAATACGGGCCTGAACTAGGTCCAACGTTTGAAACTTAAATTTTTAGCCTGCTGTAGTGCTGTACCATAGTTCCTCCCACATAACATGCACTTCCTTTTTTTTCTTTCTTTTTTATGCAATAGTAATACTCATTTTTTTCACTATGCCATCTCTTATATACGGTTCATCGCCAAATACACTGTTAATCTATATTTAGAAACAGCATATCAGAATTTAGTAGGCTTTCTCTTGTTCAATATTCATACTTCATATGCTAATTGTTATTTTATAATAATTAGTTTGTTATGATGGTCTCCTTATATCCACTTATTTTTAATTTGTTCCCAGCTGCAGTGCTGCATGCATTTGTTTTAAAATCTTAATTTATGATAAATTTTGATTCTAGTTGCCAAATAATCAGTCTTCTACATGATTTTTAGCTATAAAGATTACTAATTATCAAATATTAATTAATGATGCTTGACCCACACAAAATTAAGACGAGGTTATATTCATGGATATATAGTTTGGTTTGATGGGGATCTTATAGCTAGTTTCCAAGAATTTTTTATACCAGTTACCAGCTAGCGGATTCCTTTTCTAAATTATTTGACTTCAGTGTTTAAGGAAACATTTAGAAGGCCAAAAGAACTTATCAAGAAGTTTGAATTCTGTATGTTTGACCAAGGAAATTCTCGTAGATATTGACATTTATATCATAGTCCAGTATATTATTTTTTTTTATTTTTATTTCAACTTCCATATGTATAAAATTCATGAGCGTGAATTTTCAGTTTAATTCAAAGAGGAGATGCATGGAATATGAATATATGATAGTTAATTTACGCAAGTAATTCAGTTGTTGAAGTATGATGTCTCTATAGCTAGGATATTCTTTGTACTACTCTTGAACATTTCGTACTAAATTTGAATAGAAATGGACGATTATATCACACTTATGTAAATTACCAACAAAATATAGTAGATTACCTGCACCTTTCATAGCAATTAACTAAATAGTATGAATGATATCCATATAGCAAATGTCAATTTAACTGGCGCCGAAATTTGGTTTGCAAGTACATACTCATATGGAGATCATGTTGAACGGTTCGGATCGACCGTTAGAATTTTTAAAACTCAAATATTGAGCCGTTGCACGGAGGCCCTCTATGCTACATGTAGCACCGTAGCCAACATATAGGAATTTGTTAAGATGCTATGCATAACATAGAGGGCCTCCGTGCTACGGCTTAATATTTGAGTTTTTAAAATTCTAACGGTCGATCCGAAATGTTCAACATGATCTTCATATGAATATGTACTTGCAAACAAAATTTTACATTTTTAGAATTTTTTTTACTATTTTTTTAGATAGGTAGAAAATCACTTGATCTGAAAATTCTGTACCATTCAGATCAAGTGTTTTTCTACCTATCTAAAAAAATAGTAAAAAAATTCTAAAAATGTAAAATTTGGTTTGCAAGTACATATTCATATGGAGATCATGTTGAACGGTTCGGATCGACCGTTAAGATTTTGAAAACCCAAATATTGAGCCGTAGCACGGAGGCCCTCTATGCTATGCATAGCACCGTAGCCAACTCCTATATATATATAGTGATGTTGACATTTTAGTCATTTGTTTTTTTTTTCCTTTTGTAAAATGAACTCCAATTTAAATATTGATGCATGTACATATAAAGTTCTAAACCTTGCAAATTTCCTCGAAGCTTTTAATAAATTAACTACAGTTAAACAAATGAATGAAAGTGACTTTCATTCAACAATGTTTTAAATAAATTTTCCTCATAAAAAATTATCTCCCCTAACAATATCTAAAATATTCCGCCATATTCCACAGCGCGGAAGTTTGTCGTAGAAATGTTTCTGGTCTGCCAATGCTCTGTATTATATTGGTTCATAGCTTCTCACAATATGTATGTACATATTTCTTGTTTTTATGAACTTCCATTGTAAAATTTCGATTAATGAGAATATAACAAAAGGGTTTTAATGAGTGAGGCTATGGTACTACGCATATATAGCACGGAGTAGTCTGTACAACGGATCAATATTTTTGTTTTTAAAATTCTAACGGTCGATCTGAACCGTTCAACATCGTCCCTTTATTAATATGTACTTATACACTAATTTTACATTTTTTAGAATTTAATTTACTATTTTTTTAGATGGATAGAAAATCACTGTTTTTGGATGGTCCTGTATTTTCACATCAAGTAATTTTCTACTCATTCAAATAAATAGTAAAAAAATTCTAAAAAATATAAAATTTATTTTGTAAGTACATATTCAATGAGACCATGTTGAACAGTTCAGATCGATCGTTAGAATCTTCAAACCGAAAATTTGAGTCCATAACGCGGATCAATATGCGCTATGCATAATACCATAGCCTCACTCGGTTTTAATTGCTTTGTTTTTGTGAAACGAGATATCATCTGTATTTATTACATATTTTAGGTTATAAAATTTGCTAAGTTAAAGTTTCCTTGTGTTCTTAACACAAGTATTGACATATATATATTTTTGCACGGCATAACAGGGTCATGTTACAGGACAATTTGAATGTCAATTAAGTATCAATTTCTTTGGAAAAGAGAAAAACTGGAAGGGTAGTCTTACTTTCTTGGAAAAACATCATACACTATATCACAATATAATTTGAAATATCTTTATTATATAAATGAAGATTTCGAGACATAAATATTGATATTCGAATTTTAATTAATCATGCTTAGCCCACTAAAAAGACGAGGTTATATTCATGGATATGTATTTGGTTTGATAGGGACCTTATTTTCCAAGAATTTGCTTCCGACTTTATGTAAATCTTGAATTTCTTATATATGTACCAGCGGATTCCTTTCTAAATTATTTGACTTCAGTGTTTAAGAAAATAATTATTATATAGAAGGCCCCCCCAAAAGAACTTAGCAAGAATTAAGTTTGAAATTCTGTATGTTTGACCAAGGAATTAATTCTCGTAGATATCGTAGTCCATTATATTGCCTTTTATTTTATATATATATATATATATATATATATATATATATATAGTTCAACTTCCATGTGAATAAATTAAACTTCAGGATCCATTCCACCGATCACCAAACCTTATACAAAAACAATAATTAAGAAGTAATTAATGTATAAATTAATGACAGCTGGTTGGAGTCAATATAAACTTCATGTTAGAGTTTATATATATATATATATATATATATATATATATATATATATATATAGAGAGTGGCTAAGGTCAAAGTGGTATGACCAAGGCCTTGGTGCTACCAAGTCGTTTTTGCGTTTCCAATGTTCAAATGGTCGATCCGACCGTTCATCTTGTTCTCCATATTAATATCTGCTTGGAGACCAAATTTTACATTTTTTTGAATTTTTTTACTATTTTTAAAGCCACTTTGAAAATGGCAGATTCGGGTGAACAGTAAAAACAGTGCAACCAAATTCTGGACCATGTGATCAGCAATTTTCAAAGTGGCTTAAAAAATAGTAAAAAAATTCCAAAAAAATGTAAAATTTGGTCTCCAAGCAGATATTAATATGGAGAACAAGATGAACGGTCGGATCGACCATTTGAACATTGGAAACGCAAAAACGACTTGGTAGCACCAAGGCCTTGGTCATACCACTTTGACCTTAGCCACTCTCTCTCTCTATATATATATATATATATATATATATATATATATATTATATATATATATATATATATTGTTTTAATAACCCTTATAGCGTGTGAATTTTCAATTTAATTATTCAAAGAGATGCATGGAATATGATAGTTAATTTACGCAAGTAACTTCAGTTAATTGTTGAAATATATATGATGTCTCTAGGATATTCTTTGTACGCTTCAACATCTCGTACTTAATTTGAATAGCAATTAATGAACGATGAATTAAATCACCCTTGGGTAAATTACCCACAAAAATATTGTAAATTACCTGCACCTGTGATAGCAACTCAATAGTTTGATTGTGCTTTAGAAAACAACATGAAATTTTAAGCATATTAGGATTTTGCTATACATGTAATTAATTAAGATGTAACAACTCACAATTAATCAATTCTTTGTTTGGGCCTTTGGGGTCTTGAGGTAATTAAAACAGTCAATGAAAAACCAAGAAAGCTAGCTATAGTATTTTTAGTTGGAAATACGTACATATTTAAATTTTTTATATTTTTATACTTTTTTATACTTTTTTCATGTGCATAAAATGTTGTTATGGTATATATATTACAGAACTCTTGCATGTTAAATTCGAATTATTTTCGTTACAATGAAAAATATAAATAACACGCACAGAGTAATTAATTTTAATTTACCCCAATATGATTTCTTCAATCTCGTTTCTCAAAAATAAAAATAAAAATATATATCAATTTACACTTTAATCTTGTCAATTATTAATTATACTACGCCCAGTCATATTGAAATAATTATATATTAAATAAAATGCTTAGGTTTGAATGCTCACAATATCCTTAATTAATTGGAATCTTGTACTGCAAACTTTTAATTAGGAAAATGAAAATAAATGAGTTGCTCAAACTAAATTAAGGAAGTTCATTTAGGAGCAAAATGAAAACAATGTTGATCATAAGACAACTTAAATAATGTTACATCTGCAATTCGTTTGATATATATATATATAGTTACATTTGAGACAGAGTTTGGAGAAACGAGATGGAGTAATATGAAACATATATAGATAAACATAACTAATTCCTAATTATGATGCAAATGTACATCTGATATAATTGTTAAATTCCGAAAATTCAACTGATATTTTATATATATATTTCATCCGTGTTGTTTACACAATATTGCAATTATTTTTTCCGTCTTTTATTTCGAACTTCAAGCCAAGTAACAAAATATATATATGTGATTTAACTTGATAAAAGATCATGGGAAATTTTTTATTTAACCTACATATGCCACATGACAACAGTACATGCATGTACATATAAAGAAATTAAGTGAAATAATTAGACATTTTTCCTTTTATACGATATAAAACATTACATATTGTCCTTACAACTACAAAGCCACAACTATATATTTATCATATAAACAAATAAAAAACCCAAAGGTAAACTAATTAACATATGCACATATCATGTCGGCAGACATACAAATATGTAGCTATATATACAAAGAAGATCGAACATGATGCGCGCTATAGTAGATAAAACAATTTAACTATTTACAACACACATACATATATATAGAGAGAGACATACATACATATATACAGATAAACAAATGAGTTTCAACACACCCTTTTTAGTACTGCATCTTCCTTATTGTAAGTGTGAGACATCCAGAAATTTTAAGTCCCTGCATTGTGATAGCATGTTTTTATTCTGCAACGCTCTTTCCCAGGGCATGCAGGGTGCCTTATCTGTCAATATATACATAATTTATTTACAATTAATCAGTTTATTCTCTATCTTGTAATTAACGGTCAGGATGGGTGTGTAGTTAACAGTAAACAAGTTATGACTTATGATGATGATCACTATATATAAAAAAGTTAAAACTTGTTGCACATATATTTTCAAAATGATAAAAGGTGTGTGCACGAGCGCGCACACACACTAACAGCACCAAGCAAGAAGAAGAAGAATGTACCTTAACTGGTGGTTTTGTTGGCCTTGGTCGACAAGGAGAGCTCATCTTCTGGTTAGAAAAAATAATCAGCTTCAACTTATATTCTGTTCCTCTCTCTATACAGAAACTCTGATTCTGAGTTGCCATATTTATAGCAAAATATTAACATGTGTAATTGGATGGAATATACCCCTATTCTCAGATCATTTCAAAGCAGTCAAGTTAACAGCTAGTGAATTTGGCATGGAAAAACAACTGAGTTGCTATTGAATTTTCTGTAAATATTTTGTTAATTACGTCACTCTGTTTCTCAGGTAATATGGAGAAATTTTCTGAATGCAATTTTATGACTGAGTCATCCTACATTTTTTTTTTAAACATCTATATTTTGGTCATAGCATACATTATTACAAAGAGAGGGAAAGAGAGAAACATAGAGTTTAAATTAAGACACGCCTGATAACCCCAATTTATTATGTAAAATTTTAATATTTAAACCAGTACCTAACTGAAATTGGCAGCCAATATATATCAAGCATGTAAGGGCAGTAACATTTTTTGAAGCAGAAGCAGATATTTAATTTGTTCTATGTTTGTATGTATCATATATACACCGCTTATTGCTGTTGAATTCTTAAATTAATGTCCCATTGTTTTATCAGTAAATAAATCATATCTACTAGTCATGCAATTACTACTAGATAATTAATTGCCAGATAATTAATTGACTTCCATATATATGAATAGTTTGTTGTTTCCTTGTAATTTTCTACTTTGAATGTCATTCACCGAGAATGTTCCCAATTCAGCTACTTAACTTACAGGGAATGTCCAAACTAATTCCATGGAAGTACGTACACTTATATAATATCTTCATTAATGCATTTGAAGAACAGGTCAGGGGTGTTTACACTTGTATGATATCTTCATTATTCCATTCATATGATCCGGAATTCCGGGCCCAAGATTATAAACTTAATTACATGGTACATGACAAGTGGGCTCCAATACGGGCCTGAACTAGGTCCAAAGTTTGAAGTTTTGAAATTCTTAATTTTTTTAGCCTGCTGTGTTGTGCCCTAGTTCCTCCCACATAACACTTTCTTTTTTCTCTCTTTCTCATTCTTTTTTTTTATTATGCCCTCTCTTATATACGCTTGATGGAAAAATACACTGTTAATCAAGATTTAGAAACAACATATCAGAATTTAGTAGGCTCTCTCTTGTTCAATATTCATACTTCATATGCTAATTGTTGTTTTTAGGAAATACAAAGACAGGTATCTTTCATTGCCAATTAATCAGTAGCTGCCATGTGGATAACTAAAAAAAATATAAGTTGGCTAGAGTTTAGAATTTAGAAAAAAGAATAAAATTGATCCCTGTGCACCAGCATGTCCAGAACCTCAAATGAAAACTAAACAGCATGGCCGCGTATCACTCCAGTGCAGTCACTCTTGGACAAGCTGGAATGGTTCATAACTATAAAATAATGAAAATATGAGACAGAAGCCCTCGCGAAATATTAAAGTATGAGAAGAAAAAACTGGAACCCCACTCTAGAGTCAGATGCTGTAATATATAATGCGGTAGGTTTACCCTTAATACTACTGATTTTATTTCTTGTTTATGTCAAGTTATTGGGAAAATTGAAAAGGAGAACTACTATGCCATGGTTGTTTCACATCATCTGCTCAAGTTTGATTTATGTTATCACAACCCTCAACTTTAGTTCTGTCCAAACAGGTCCCATGTTGTTAAAAAATCCTAAAGGGGACAATGTTAACTATTAAGTCATTCAACAGATTTCAGGTCCTTGATTTGCTACTAAGAAATCTTCAAGCTTTTAACAAAGCAATTTTATCTTTTTTTTCCAAATATTTTACTGTTTAAGATGCTTCATAAGCTTGGATAAAATTAACTTTTCAGTTTGTATTCATGCAGTGTGATTTACCGACAAAAAAAATATACGCCGACGCAACTTCATGCAATAACACGACAATGGTTTGCATTTTTCTTGGACAACTTCTAAACTATTTATAAGAAATGCAATGTTTTATGTCATATGCATATTTGTTAATGTGTTAAGTAAATTTTGTTCTAGTGTGTTTTTTGTGAATGAAATATGAGTTATGTTGTTTATATTGTGTTGTCTTTTGTTTGTGTTGCTCAAATTATTGCATGATATCTATTTAATGTCAATGAATGCCGAATAGTATTATATTGCTAGCAAAAATATGGAGGCTAGCCCCATACAAACAGAACCATGCCAAAATTTTATGCCACACCAACTGTTTTTAGAGAATCAACCGACTGTTTTTAGAACTACA
>JAJGRW010000179.1:50239-96464 GCA_025461045.1 Carex parvula
CATCATACAATCAGTTTGAACCTGGGCCTGCACACTCTTTTTTTTACTGGGTCATCATCTAATATACCATTTATACAGAGTAATAATAGAAATTAATGCCGGAACCCTAGACCTCGATCATGGTGAGTGGATTGCAAAATTAAACGGACTGTTGTGCCCTTCAATTATTACAACCCTCCGTAAATATACCCGGACTCTTGTTTGTTTTTTTGTTTTTATATAATTTAAGGTATCCATTTGAACGCAATTATTAATCCCTGTAACAATGTATTTAATGTTGAAAGTAACGATCAATAGTGTGTACCTGAGCTTTGAGCTATCCTTCAATTAACTTAGTGTTTAAATTTCCTCTTAAATATGTAATTATCCACCAAAGTTTTGGAAATCTTTGCCAAACAATAGTACAGTGTTTTCTACTAGCCAGTTGTATAGTTTGGAGTTAGCTCCCAATTTAACCAAAGAAATGTTTTGAACTGCAATTACACTTTACTATGTCATTTGAAGCTCAATAATACTTGATTTGTAGTTAAAAAAAAAAAAGGATTGTTGGTGCAGATAACATATGGAGATCCAAGCTATCGGTTGGGTTTGCTGACGGATCTCAACTTATGGAACATAAACATTCATGTAATAGGTTAGTATTATTTGGCTTCTAGAAATGAACAGTATTCTGAAAAATGCTGGTCAGTATTTAGGATTGCTTTCTGACGATTTTACATAACACACCTCCAGCCTACAGTATCTATATTTCAAAATCGGGGTTTAGTCTATGCATAACCTAGCATAGTGTCCAAATTGGTTTAATTTGTACGCATTAGTGCAGAACTTTGGTTAAGTTAGAATGTGGCGAGGTTCAGCTGACCAAAATAAGTTTTTGTGTTGACACTATAAGGTGCAGGTGTTATGCACCAGCTGAACTTGCAATCCTTAAGAGTACCCCTAAATTTGTTCTCACTTGTCAGTTCTACATGATGTCAAGATTTTGTCGAAGTTAATATAAAATCTCGGACAATAATATGTGCTTGTAGATAAAATAGAGAAGAGCCCCGATAAAAGAGCTTGGGATATCACAAAGCCATTGCCACTAAATGAAAGCGGTAGCTCTATTGCTGAATTGCTCGGCCCGAAACCTGACGTCCATTACATTTATGTTTGCACTAAGGTAATTTTTACTAGAGGGATTCATGCTATATGTGTACACAAAATGTTATATCATTTCAATTCTATATTGATATGCATGAAGAGCTAACAAAAACAACGGACCAAATTTTGATGATTTAACTCCCTTTCTTGATAGCTATCAAAATGAAGTCAAAGTTCCATAATTATTTATATTCATGTAATTGAGATGATTTAAAATATATCTAACACTTTACATTACTTTAAGTGCAAATTAAAAAAGGTGGCATGTTTTGCACCAATGGTCATGGGCACTGAATTTCTCCTCTTTTCATTATACTCAAATCTCAACCAATCATCTCTAGCTGGTTCATCAGTAAAGTAAACTATTTGGTTCTAAACTTTATTTTTTTATCAATTGATTGAAAATTTGTTTGTTTTTAAGACATGATCTGTACAGTGTGATTATTATATTCCCTTGAATGCAACTGTGTTACGCTGACTTTAACAGGCTCTTTTTCCTACATGAATCTTGCTAAAATTGAACCCAAAGGATTCATACCTATAGTTAATATTCTTTCATGAACGGTTCATAAAGTAATTTGTTCGAGTTAATGCGAAAGGGCATTTTTCTTTGTGCAAGTAACCCACAAAATGTTGTCTTGTACTTTGCAAATATGGTAAATATTGGGGGTATGATTAGCAAATAGCAATTTTCAAATTAACCATTCAAATATTGGGGGTATGATTAACCCGTTGGATCTTAGTCTCGGTAAGTTATTGCTATTGCAGATACCCTGTCAGGATATGTACCTGGTTTTTAGGTACTTAAAACGAGCCAGATCAATTAATGCCTTCAAATTATTCACTAATAATTATTTATTTTCATCATTACTCCTTTTTGCTTAAATGACTCATTTGGAGTCTGCAAAAAGGTCAATGGCATTTTTTTAATTTTATTGTTTGATAATTTTATTTTGTCTTGGTTTTTATAATACAACGGAATCTTGCATAATTCAGCTATCTAATGGGCAGGTGCTTAGCTGTGCATTGACACCTCGAGATAATTATCCCAACTTAACGAGAGAAAACAGAGAGTTGAATGGGGATTTAGCGAAAGAAGGAATAAGGACATAAATGTCATTTTATCACTAAATGGGGATATAAATAAATTGAATGGGTTTGAATGGGGAAATAACTAATTTAAAGTTTTGATGGCAAAATATCTAAATTGATGAAGGAGGAAACGGGGCAGTACTACGAGCTAGCTGACGCTAGTCACTTCTAAGCACGCAGTTGTGCGACGGTTCAGCTTCCCATCAACTCTGAGCTCGAGGTAATTAATCTCACTAATTAACAATCTGAATTTTTTCCTACTTTGCTTTCGTTTGTGTGAGAAATATCTGGAGTCATTGTGCTTGTTATTCCAAGCTTGTGGATGAATTTAGTTGTTGAGCCATCTCCTAAATTAGATTTTCGTTTATGCATTTACTTCTTTGATTTAGTTATTTAGGCATAAATTGGTCATGCTTTATCTGTACACATTCATGTTTGCGTCTAATAAATAGTTGTGAACAGTTGATAATTAGGTATGTAGTATTTACTAAGTAGTTAAATATTTTTTATTATTTTCTCTATGTTATGTTTCCTTTTTTATCTAGTTATATAGTATGCACTATTGTTTTTTTTTTATAGATTTTGGCTCTTCTATATTTTGTATGGGAGTTTTGGATGTTGTAATTTAGCAACTTTTAGGGGGGGTTTCTGTAAAATTGGAAGTAGTTTGCTCCAGCCACGTTGTCAGCTTCAATGGGTTTCTCTGGTTTTGCTGTAAAAAACATACAATGGGTTGGTGTTAGATTTGTTAATTTTGGTTGTTATTTTTTTTTATAACCATTGAAAACTTTTGACTTATTAAATTGAAAATTGAGTAATTTGTACTCTCAATGTGTATTTACTGGTTCTGGTCATACAATTAGAGATTGGGATAGGAGTGGATTAGCGAATGTATTTACTGGTACTGGATGAAGAGATTAGTACTTAAGTGTCACTTTGTTCTTTTAATCTTTTTTAATTATATGTCTAAAGGGCACAAAAGTCATTTTTATTCAAATGAAATCACATCTCTTTTATCATGTGTATATTTCAATCAATTAACAGTAAAGAATTGAATTCTTCTCTATTTTTATTCCGATCAACAAAATTCAATTAGAAATCATCTCTATTGAACTCTAACTACACTCTCATGGTTCCGATCAGATCCTAATGGTCATTTTAAATGCACATATTAGGTATTGGGATGTGGATTGGAACTATTATGGATCCAACAATGTTGCTGTCATGGACATGTAAGTAATTTTGTCAAAAATATTTGCTATATCTTAACATGTGTACTGCCAGCACAATATGAAAATTAGTTGATATTATTCAGAATATATATATGCTTGGTGGGTATATGCAAAAATAATAACAAGTATGCAATAATACTCTCAAGATAACTTGTAAATATTGGTTTGTACTAGATTTCACTACATGGCAATATCTTATAATAGTAGAAGGAAATGCCATCTAAAAGAGACGAGACCATCTTAAAAGGATTACTTGTCGAAGGTAATGATCTCATTTCTTGCTGTCATTTTACCAAGTCGAATGTAGATGTAAGTTATGGCTATCATTTTATGTGGTGCAGTTGTACTTTTTTATGTTTGTAGAGTGTGGGAAGCAAAAGCACGACAAGCTAATAGTGATATTAAATTGGTCCTAATTCGGATTGGCGTTGTGCTTGGCAAGGATGGTTGTGCTTTAGATTTTTACTATCTAAATATTATATTGTATTACCTTTTAGTATTCTTAACCAAGAATATTATTATAATGCATTGTGGTATTTTGGTACAATGTGTGATAATTATACTATATTGATTAATGTTTATTGCATGCTTTCGATATGTATATTAATGTGTTTATGTTTATTTGATTCAACTGGAAATGGGGAGTGTAAAAGAGTACCGGGTTGGTACGGGGAGGATTGTAGAATGAGGGCATGTTGATATGATGCAATATATGGTTATTATTTGCATGGGTATATCCATGCACATATTAGCTCATGGAAATAGTTAGGTCGCTAGCCTTGGAAATACTCAGTGGGTCCCACGTTCGTTGCCCTTGGAAATAACTCGGTGGGCCCCACCTTAACCAGCCTTGGAAATACTCAGTGGGTCCCAAGTTCGCTACCCCTTGGAAATACTCAAGTGGGGCCCACCTCAGTCATCCTTGGAAATACTCAATGGGTCCCAGGTTCGCCAATCCTTGGAAATAATCAAGTGGGGTCCACCTCAGTCATCCTTGGAAATACTCAGTGGGGCCCACCTCAGTCATCCTTGGAAATACTCAAGTGGGCCCCGTTCACAATTCCTTGGAAATAATCCTGACAAGGGCCAGGTGTGAAACTATTTCCATGCGTACCTTTTCCAACGGCCGTCGCATGGAAAAAGCCAAAAAAACTATTTCCAACGGGTAGCGCTTGGAAATAACAGTTTTTTTGAGTTTTTCCATGGAGGCTTGTTGCGACGGTAGTATTTCCAACGGCGGCCGTTGGAAATGACGTTTTTTGGGCTTATTCCAACGGGTAGCCGTTGGAACAAGCCATTTTTCTTCCGTTGGAAAAAACGGAGATTCTAGTAGTGTATATAATATATTGTACGTCTTCTCACGATTACTAGGTGTCAATGATACAGTCCGTATAATATTTTTATGTACGCGTACGCGCTCGTGTATATCATATTCTTACTAGCTCGTTGATAGTATTCGTAATGTATCTTTAATTACTCGTTTGAATAATATGGATAACGAATAAATAACAAATAATTATCAAATGAATTAACAACTACTATAATCTAAATAAAAATTATACCAAACAAATAAATATAACATTTTAAACACATCAAGAAGTCCGGCCATTAAGCCGCGCGCTAACTTTAAAAAAATTTAAACACATCAAGAAGTCCGGCTACTGTATCAACGGTGGCATTTCAGTCTAAATGTCACCGATCCAAAACCTGTTGAATAGATTTCAAACAACAAAATCAAATCGTTCGAACCAATCTACTTACTCGTGTTTACATGCAAATTAAGTATATTAATTTTCAATGACATTTTCGTGTCAAAGGAAGCAGTAAAAAAAATAAGAAGATTTTTAAGTTAATTCTAATGCATTCATTTTTCATCATATTTTAAACACTTGACTTAATACTAAATGTCATAAAAAAACATTAAATTTTGCAAGTAAATGCATCACTCATGAAGAAGATCGGTTTGAACAATTTGAATTAGTTGTTTCAGACCTATTCCATAAGTTTTGAAGGTCGGTGACACTTAGGTTGACACTACTACAAAAATAGTCATTGTACACTGCACATTGTACACGGATTTGGCAATTTTATTAAAAACCGTGTACCAAATATGATTTTTTACTTGCCCAAAAGATCTGCACGATTTCTACACGGCTAATTAGTTAATAATCAGTGTAGAATTATTAGAGAGAGCTACACGGTTTATTAGAAACCACAAATCCGTGTGTAAAGAGGTCCGTGTGCAAATAATTGAGAGAGCTACACGGATTGTTGTTAAAAATCCGTGTAGGAATATATACACGGATTTTTGATAATATATCCGTGTAGAAATGATAGAAATGTACACGGATTAAGAAGTAAATAGCCGTGTGTGGTTAGTTGGAGAGCTACACGGATTAATAAGTAAATATCCGTGTATAAAAGTGTAGGGTTTTAATGTCTTCTCCATCCAGCGCCGTTTTGATCAAGTCTTTTATATATGCACCTCTGTACATCTCTCTGAACTGAGCTTTTTCCTATCAGATTTCTGCGAATTGAGGCCAGCAGCTGAGATCTGAGATCTTTGAAGTTGGTATTTTCTCCTCTCCATCTTTCTAAGGTTAGTAATATGTATTTAAATCATTTTCTTCCTCTAATTTTCTGTTATTTATGCTTATTTAGGTCATTTCATGCATGCTTGATTTCTTAATTTTAGATGTAATTAATTAGTGTATTGTGGTCCAATAACCGACCTATAGATGCTTTTAGGTCCATACCCGTTCAAAATTAATCCAATAGGGATTAATTTTGGATAGTCCCCGTTTTGGGACTGCTCTTTGAATATTATGTCTCATTTAGGATGTGAACACATATTAGCGGGATTTAATTAGTATTTGAGGAAAGTTCGACAGTATTTTCCCTTATTGCTCCTACGAGTATGTGGTTCGTACGCATACTTGGGGAGTTAAGGGGAAATGCTGCCGAATTTTTCTCAAATACTAATTAAATCTCGCTAATATGTGTTCACATATAAGACATAATATTCAAAGAGTGGGTTAGGATTGTAAACCGGCCCTTTGTAAGTCCAAAATTTTGTTTCAATGGAGAGTGTTGACCATGCATGATTAATTGATCAAATCATTTTTTTAATTTAATTTACAGATGGATCAAAGTTGGATGTATGAATGCGACGTGACAGTGAAGAATATTTGGTTCGCGTTGATGAGTTTATAAAATTTGCTGAGAGTTATAGAGTGAAGAAAAAAGAAGAAGACATTTTGTGTCCTTGTAAAGATTGTAAAAATTTATTAAGATTTTTGGACATCAAAGAAATTAGAGCTCATTTGATTTGTCAGGAATTTAAGAAGAGATATACATGTTGGTTCATGCATGGTGAGAAATTTGGGGAAAGTAAGTAGTGCCAATAAAGATTGTAATCGTGAATTGAATGATGAGAATGTTGAAATTTCTGATAATTTTGAACTTGATTGGAACGAGGATTATGAGAGTGTCGAAGATTCTGATAACGTCGAACTCGGAAACGACGATGATGAGATGGAGATGAATTTTGATGAAAATGTAGAACACGAGTTTACTGAAAATTTGGAGGAAATGTTACGTGATGTGGAAGATGAAATTAGTGATAAAAATTATGATAAATTTCAAAATTTGTCTAATGAATCCAAGAAGCCGTTGTATCCCGGGTGTACCAATTTTACAAAACTGTCAGCTGTGTTGAAATTATTAAACTTAAAAGCAGACAATGGTTGGAGCGATAAGAGTTTCACGTCCTTATTACAGCTTTTACGAGAAATGCTCCCAGATAACAACGAGTTACCATGTACAATATATCAGGCAAAGAAGTTGATATGTCCAATGGGGTTGAAGATCGAAAGAATACATGCATGTCCGAATGACTGTGTATTGTATCGTAACGAGTACGAGGCCATGCATGTCTGTCCTAAATGCGGTGTTTCACGGTATAAACGTCGTAAGGACCAGGTCACTGATGTTTGTAACGAGGACACAAATGGCAGGCCTCCGGCTAAGGTGTTGTGGTATTTGCCGATAATACCGAGATTCAAATGGTTGTTTGCGAATCTCAAAGATGCAAAATTATTGCACTGGCACGAAAAAGAGCGCAAAAATGACGGTAAACTAAGGCACCCGGCTGATTCTCCTCAATGGAGAAACATTGACAGACATTTCAAAGAATTTGGTTCTGAAATGAGGAACCTTAGGATTGTGGTCAGCTCAGATGGAATGAGTCCGTTTGGAAGCATGAGCAGTTGGCACAGTACTTGGCCAGTTCTTTTATGCATCTACAATCTTCCTTCTTGGTTGTGCATGAAACGCAGATATATAATGATGTCATTACTAATCCAAGGACCCAGACAATCCGGAAATGACATTGATGTATATCTCGCACCATTAATCGAGGACCTCCAAAAATTGTGGCGTGATGGCGTCCCGGTCTGGGATGCGTACTGCAAAGAGGTCTTTCAATTGCGGGCCATGGTGTTTTGCACCGTAAATGATTTCCCCGCTTATGGGAATTTGTCGGGTTACACTTGCAAAGGAGCAAAAGCGTGCCCGATCTGTGAAGATGACACGCAGGTGCTGAGGTTGAAAAATTGTCAAAAGAATGTATTCATGGGGCATCGTAGGTTTCTTCCTATTAATCACCCATATCGTAAGAAGAAGATGGCATTCAACGGGAAAATTGAGTTTGGAGTGGCTCGTCATCCATTAGACGGGGAGAGTGTCTTCAAACGGGTAAAAAACATTGATGTTGTTTTTGGAAAATGCGCCAAAGCACCATCGAAGAATATTTGAAAAAAGAGGTCCATATTTTGGGAGCTACCGTACTGGAAATATTTAGAAGTGAGGCATTGCCTAGATGTCATGCATGTTGAAAAAAATGTCTGCGACAGTTTAATTGGTTTATTATTGAACATTCCGGGGAAGACCAAAGATGGTATTAAAGTGAGAAAAGACATGGTAGAGATGGGAATACGACACGAGCTCGCACCGCAGTAGAAAGGAAAGCGCACATACCTACCCCCGCACTGTGCACAATGTCAAAGAAAGAGAAAACAAGCTTCTGTGAATGCATCAATGGTATAAAAGTCCCATCAGGGTATTCTTCGAATATTAAGAAGCTGGTGTCGATGAAGGACCTGAAGTTGCTTGGTATGAAATTCCACGACTGTCATCTTTTAATGACACTTATAATTCCCGTTGCAATTCGGGGAATTTTACCAAAGCACGTTCGTCAAACCATTACGAAGCTTTGTTCTTTCTTCAATGCAATAAATTCCAAAGTGATAGACCCTCTAAAATTGAGGTCGTCGTTACTCTTTGCCAACTTGAGATGTATTTTCCGCCATCTTTTTTCGATGTTATGGTTCACCTTATTGTTCATCTTGTGAGAGAAATTAAGATTTGTGGTCCCGCGTTCCTTCGGTATATGTATCCATTCGAGAGATACATGGGCATCTTGAAAAAATACGTAAGGAACCGACATCGACCCGAAGGTAGCATTATAGAAGGATATTATACGGAGGAGGTGATTGATTTTTGCACCAACTACTTGACCGGTGTGGATCCTATTGGCGTTCTAAAATCTCGATACGAGGGAAGGCTCCAAGGAGTTGGGATCCTATTGGCATATTTGTGTTATATATATTTGGCAATCAAAATACTTTGCATTTAAACCTTTACATTAGAATAAATGTGTCAAATTTTGTCTTTGCACATAAAACTTTGCATTTAAACCTCATGGATTTAGAGGTAATTTTAAGATTCAAATGAAAAAACAGATTTTACCATTTGAAAAACTGAACTTTGAAAAATCATAGAAAATAGAAATAAAATCAGAAAAATGCGAAGTTTAAGTCTAAATTGGTTGTCTTTTGGTCCTTTATCTTTCTGTTTAAGTGGATTATTTTTTGGATTTTCAATGAGCCCTTAGTTTCTGATCTGTATCAAGAGCTCATTTTAGGTTTTGCATTTAGCACGTAGATATGTAACAATATTTAATTTCTTGCAGAACCATGTCGGTTGAGGATGAGTATGTAGATATGATGGCAGAAGAGGAGCAGCAAGCTACTGCCTCATCAGAAAGAAGGAAAAGAGGGCCGACAATGTGCACGGGCACGTCCGAGCAAAAGCAGTTGGAAATCTGGTTCACGGAAGACGGGCGTGCGCAGGGTGAAAAACGGATCAAATACTCAAATTGGTGTACAAGTTTGGTGAGGCAAAAAGCGAGTATCCTTGTAGAGAGATGGGATCATTTTACGGACGAGGAGAAGGACGAGGGGTGGAAAATGGTGAAGGTAAAATGCCTAACAACTCGTTACTTTATTTTCACTGATGTATCTATACTTGAATACACTAAATTTTGGTGTCAATCAGGCACAGTGGAACATCCCGAACGACGTTCCAAAGGATAAGACTCTGAGGATAATGAATGAGGGCTAGAAGTAATTCAAGAGCACGTTGAAGACGGTATTCATGGACAAAGGGAGAAATCCGGTAGGCTACTACAAATGGCTAAAACAAGAGGACTGGGAGGCGTTTCAAGCTTTGAAGTCGACCGAAGAGTTCCGGGTATCTAACTCGTGCCAAACTTATGCTTATTATTTATCGATATGTACTTATCTTTCTAAAATTAACTGATCGTTGCATTGTTTCTGTGAAGGCAAAAAGTGATAAAGGCAGGAGGCTCGTTGCCTTGAACAAGTATCCACACCATCTAGGATCAGCTGGTTACGAGGGTAAGAAGGCAGAATGGAGGAAAATACTGGACCAAAACAAGGATTCTGAATCACCCGTGGTTAGGATCCAAAATCATAGGGGCCAAGATTGGTTCATGGGTAGATCCGAGGTAACCGCTGACGGGAGGATAGTACTTCCAAAGGATTTGCAACCCGTGGCTCAAAGAATGGTAAGAGTCCTTTGTTATTACTTTGTGGCACTCATGTACAAAATTATAACTCTGAAGGTACATCACTTGATCTTTTGCTATAACTAATTCTTCTACTTGAACAGTTGGAGGTGGATGAGGAGGTCAACTCGGGCGCCCGGAGTGTCGAAAGACAAAATGATTCATTGGCCGCAGCGCTCGAGAATCCAGAACACCCTGGTCGAGTAAGGGGTGTAGGGGCCTATAGGGGCTGGAAGGAGGTGTTCCGAGTGGAGGGACAAAAACCTCGAAGAAAATCTCATGCCAAGGTAAACAAAGACGAGATAGTTGCGCAGATACGCGCGGAGGTGAGCAAAGAGTACGACGCAAGGTTTGCTGAGATGGAATCAAGGTTGTTAAGCCAAATTAGATCAGCAACTACGCAGCCATCCGAGCAACCACCTCCCATTTCGCCGGGAATTCGGCAAAGTAGTCAAGCATCCGGCACGTGGGCCTTAGACGATTTGGATAATCTCAAGGTAATCAATACTTGTTCATAATATAAAGGTAATTAAAACCTGTTTGCAACCTTGTTAGACAATATCGCACCATTAAAATAAACAACTTTCTGATAATTGCAGGACCCCAGAGCATGCGACCTCGTCCTGTGGCCTGATAGTGTTCCTCTGACCGTTGCTAAGGGTGTTGTACATCCAGGAGCCAAAAGTGTACACTTTGGTCAGCTAAGGCCCGACCATGCATGCGTGCAGGTTGAGTTAGTCGTGGATGGATGGCAGCGCGTACCCCTTCCTGTCCCTACCGACGATATGCGTGTGCTTGATGAGGCACGGATGTCATTTGTCCAATGGCCCAAGAGTCAGATTATTTTGGATCAGGTAATCCATAAAAAAATCCATTTATTTTGTTACATTCAAATCATTCTTTTTGAAATACTTGAATAATCCATTTATAATTTGAAACAGACACGAGGAGATGATGTCACCGGTACGGCGATGTCACCGGTACGCCAGGAGGTGGCTTGCGACGTCAGGGCTGACGCGCCACAATCACCGCCCCGTCCTATGGTCACCGAAGAAGAATACAGCCGTTTGCCCAATGATTTGCGCATTCTCCACGACCACTTGATGACGGCGCCCGAAGGCATGGAGGATATCATCATCCCTGTCCCACTTGGGATGTTTCTACACGAAGGCAGGGATCTCCTGCTATCGTTCCAAGACTTCAAGGACCTCTTCCACCACTCGTCATCCGACAAATGGCTCGATGTGTCATTCATCACCATTTTCCTCATGTTAGTGATCAAAAATTATTTTCATTATTGTATAGAACTCAAATATATATTCTAATTACAATATTATGAGTTTTCAGGAAGCTAGTCCGAAACTGTGATGAGATGGTTGAAAATAAGAACTTGTGCATATTTCTGGACCCCGAGAAAGTGAGTTCTACAGCAGTGACATGTTATTCGGATATGGCTATCGAGTACATGTGTTCTGCGATGCATCGTGCTAAGGCGGAGGAGAAGAAATTCATTCTCATGCCATACCACCAGAGGTTAGTTCTAATCTTAACTTATGTGTTGTTTATATTTTAATTAAAGAATTGTATAAAGGAAATAAAAGTTAAACATAAAAAAATGAAATCACACCATCAACCATAGCAAACACTTATGTCACTATTATATACTAAAGTACTATAATTCTTCTCCTCGATCCCACATCAAACATTGGTGTTCGATTATCATTGTGCCGTACCTAAATGTGGGCATAATTGTTGATTCTTGTAAGTCCAAAGGAAGGATCGCGCTTGACAAGTGCAAAGCTATCTTCCCTTTTGTGAATAAGTAAGCAATAATAATTCACTAGGTTTGAATTTCTTTCAATCATATCAAATTATAAAATTGCTAATTACATTCACTCAATTTTGTAAGGGCTTTTGCGAAATATATTAAAGAGGGAGGATCAGATAGCACGGGCACGCGCAAGAAATCTAAGTTGAATTGGAAGTGGATGTTGGTGAGCACACTTTATGAGTTAGTAATTTCATATCTTGTTCAAAAAAATATTGTCATTCTAACAAAGGCCGCTAAATGTAAATTTCAGAGCCCGCAACAGTTGGAGAGTTTGGAATGCGCTTATTACACGATGATATTCATGTTTGACTTTGTCGAAAGAATACAATTCCTATTCCCAAAAGCGGTATGTACTTCATATTAATTGTTCATATATAATAAGCAATTGATATCTACCTTTTCTGAAATACTAACTATTATCAAATTATAATTGTAGAATGTGACAAAGCAACCGCATTACACCAAGGATCAGATCGACGATGTGCGGTGCATGTGGGCAAGGTGGTTTACCATGGAATTTTGTAATCCTCGATATGGATTTGCATAGAGTTGTATAAAATATTGTATAATTTAGTATATGAATTTCCTGCTAATTAATCTGTTTCGAATGAATTTATTATTGCTATATGAATTTTGTATAATTCTGTCACAAAAAACTGGCTAGCAAAGCTGGAGGCTAGCCCAAAAACAAAATATACAAAAAAAAAAGAGATTAGCTATTTATACACGGATATTTAACAATTGTCCGTGTATGATAGAAAAACAAAAAAATATTAGCTATTTAACACGGATATTTAACAAATGTCCGTGTATGATAGCTAAGAGAGCTACACGGACATTTAATACAAATCCGTGTAGAAAGAGCAATCATACACGGATTATTTATAAATTGTCCGTGTATGATAGCAGTGCTGGAGGCGAAATACAAAAAAGATTAGCTATTTATACACGGATATTTACCAAAGGTCCGTGTATGATAGCTAAAAGAGCTACATGGTCTTTTAATAAAAAACCGTGTAGAAAGAGTAATCGTACACGGTTACTTAGGTGATATCCGTGTAGCTCGGTAACTTGGAGAGCGACACCCCAGGTCTTTGTACACGGCGGTTTACAAAGTAATCCGTGTAGAAATTATTATAATCACACACGGTTAAATATCCGTGTGTAGTTTCTGACCTATTCATACACCCTGGATTTAAACACAGCAGGAAATCCGTGTAGCTCTTCCATTAATGTCCGTGTGCAAACTCATTTTCTGTAGTAGTGTGAAATGCCACTGATAGTATAGTATCAGTTCCACATCAAGTACATATATCATCAGGTACGAAATCCGATTTTGGGTATGTTTCTATCCAATAAGAATACCAATTAAGACAAATCAATTAACGGAACAGGAAACTCCTAAAAATTGTAAACCCTATATAGTAAACTCTTAACATTAAACCCTAAAAATTTTAGTTATATTCTTACAGGGAGGTTCTAGCTCGCACCATCCTGATGCTCATGATGGCATCGGGGATGATATCAGGTCTGACTAGTTTTATGTCGTACTTTAGATATTTTATTTTTATGTCATACTTTAGATATTTGATATTTATGTAGTACTTTACATATTTCATGTTTATGTCGTTTTGTGAATTGCTTTTTACGTACCAATTAAATTGCTTTTGAATTCCTTTTAAATTGCTTGGTGCTTGGTACGTTTCATACCAGTATTTTATATTGTATATTTTAATTGCTTGTGAATTGTTTGGTACGTTTCGTACCAATTGGGGCTGGAGAAAAATAAATGAACATAATGGATTCAATGATTTTTATATTTGTTTGATACGTTTCGTACCAATTGGAGAAAAGAAAAATAACCAAAAAAATATTAAAAAAAATCAGCCTTCTGCGACCGATTCTGGGCCCATCAGCGACCGGCCAACCGGTCTCTGATGGTCTTTCTCCACGTCAGCATATAGCATCAGCGACAAATTTCATCGGTCATAATAGGGTCATCAGCGACCGACGTCTTACCCTTTAGCGACCGGTGACGTCAGCGGGGTGGTCATCAGCAACAGAGCAACTGCGACCGGGATTTCTGCGACCGATTTAGGCCATCTGCTACCGGAACTACCCTTCTGTGATCGATTTGGCCGGTCGCAAAAGGGTCCCGCTGCTGTAGTGCTTCAATCTCGTTTCTCAAAAATACAAATTACAAATATATATATATATATATATATATATATATATATATGAGTAAGGCTACGGTGCTTTGCAAATTAAAGAGGGTGTTTTACTTCGGGCCACTTTTTCAATTTGCAAAACTCAAACAACCAATCCGAACCGTTCAACATGTTCTAAATGTTGAAATGTACTTGGAGACCAAATTTTATATTTTTTTTGGAATTTTTTTACTATTTATTAAGCCACTTTTTCAATCGCTAATCCGGTGGTCCAGAAAATTTTACTGTTTTTTACTGTTTACCGTCGGATCAGAGATTTTCAAAGTGACTTAATAAATAGTAAAAAAATTCCAAAAAATGTAAAATTTGGTCTCCAAGTACATTTCAATATTTAGAACATGTTGGACGGTTCGGATCGGTTGTTTGAGTTTTGCAAATTGAAAAAGTGGCCCGAAGTAAAACACCCTCTTTAATTTGCAAAGCACCGTAGCCTTACTCTATATATATATATCATTTACACGTTAATCTTGTCAATTATTAATTATACTATGCCCAATCATATTGAAATAATTATATATATTAAATAAAATGCTTAGGTTTGAATGCTCACAATATCCTTAATTAATTGGAATCTTGTACTGCAAACTTTTAATTAGGAAAAGGAGAATAAATGAGTTGCTCAAACTAAATTAAGGAAGTTCATTTAGGAGCAAAATGAAAACAATGTTGATAAGACAACTTAAATGTTACATCTGCAATTTGTTTGATATATATATATATATATACATTTGCGACAGATTTTGGAGAAACGAGATGGAGTAATATCAAACATATATAGATCAACTTAATTAATTCCTAATTATGATGCAAATGTACATCTGACATAATTGTTAAATTCCGAAAATTCAACTGATATTTTATATATTTCATCCGTGTTGTTTACACAATATTGTAATTATTTTTTCGTCATTTCGAACTTGAGCCAATTAACAAAATATATATATGTGTGTGTGAGATTTAACTTGAGAAAAGATCATGGGAAAACTTTTATTTAACCTACATATACCACATGACAACAGTACATGCATGTACATATAAAGAAATTAAGTGAAATAATTAGACATTTTTCCTTTTATATGATATAAAACATTACATATTGTCCTTACAACTACAAAGCCACAGCTATATATTTATCATATAAACAAATAAAAAACCCAAAGTTAAACTAATTAGAATACATATGCACATATCATGTTGGCAGACATACAAATATGTAGCCATATATACAGAGAAGACCGACAATGATGTGCACTACAGTAGATAAAACAATTTAACCATTTACAACACACATACATATATACATATATACATATATACATATAAACAAATGAGTTACACCACACCCTTTTTAGTACTGCATCTTCCTTATTGTAAGTGTGAGACATCCAGAAATTTTAAGTCCCTGCATTGTGATAGCATGTTTTTATTCTGCAACGCTCTTTCCCAGGGCATGCAGGGTGTCTTATCTGTCAATATATACATAATTTATTTACAATTAATCAGTTTATTCTCTATCTTGTAATTAACGGCAATAAAGACATTAGCAAGACTGGCCAGGATGTGTGTGTAGTTAACAGTGAACAAGTTATGACTTATGATGATGATAAAGTACTATATATATAGAAAAAGTTAAAAACTTGTTGCACATATATTTCCAAAATGATAAAAGGTGTGTGCACGAGCACGCACACACACTAACAGCACCAAGCAACAAGAAGAAGAATGTACCTTAACTGGTGGTTTTGTTGGCCTTGGTCGACAAGGAGAGCTCATCTTCTGGTTAGAAAAAATAATCAGCTTCAACTTATATATTCTGTTCCTCTCTCTATACAGAAACTCTGATTCTGAGTTGCCATATTTATAGCAAAATCTTAACATGTGTAATTGGATGGAATAAACCCCTATTCTCATATCATTTCAAAGCAATCAAGTTAACAGCTAGCGAATTTGGCATGGAAAAACAACTGAGTTGCTATTGAATTTTCTGTAAATAGTTTGTTAATTACGTCACTCTGTTTCTCGGGTAATATGGAAATTTTTTCTGAATGCAATTGTATGACCGAGTCATCCTGCATTTTATATCTACTAGTCATGCAATTACTGCTAGTGGCTCTGTGGCTGGAGAGTATGTGCTGAAAGTTGGAATTTTGGTAGAAAATTAAAACTTAATTATTCAAATTTGTTAATTGCCAGATAATTAATTGACTCCCATATATATATATATATATATATATATGAGGAGGGTTCAAATGCCTCCATTTTTTGTGCCTCTACCATGCCTCCATTTTTAAAAACTTTAATAACTCAAAATTTAAAACTTAAAAGTCAAATAAAACCGTTGGATATGATCTACATCATTTTATCTATGTGCTCATAAAAAATTATCACATTTTGATTTTGTTTTTATTGGAATCAATAAATTGAAAAATCAACGTCTAGAAATTATCCACATTAGTACGTTTTTTACAAGCTCTTGATGATAACCAAAACAAAATTGAAATGTCATAATTTTTTACACGTGCATAGATAAAATGATGTAGATCATATCCACCGGTTTTATTTTGACTTTTTAGTTTAAATTTTGAGTTATTAAAATTTTTAAAAATGGAGGCATGGTGGAGGCATAAAAAATGGAGGCATTTGAACCCTCCTCTATATATATATATATATATAAATAGTTCGTTGTTTCCTTGTAATTTTCTACTTTAAATGTCATTCACCAAGAATGTTCTTAACTTACAGGGAATGTCCAAACTAATTCCATTCATATGTTCTAAACGAAAAGTTCCATGGAAGTACGTACACCTGTATAATATATATCTTCATTAATGCATTTGAAGAACAGGTCAGGGGTGTTTACACTTGTATAATATCTTCATTATTCCATTCATATGATCCGGAATTCCGGACCCAAGATTATAAACTTAATTACATGGTACATGACAAGTGGGCTCCAATACGGGCCTGAACTAGGTCCAACGTTTGAAACTTAATTTTTTAGCCTGCTGTAGTGCTGTACCATAGTTCATCCCCCATAACATGCACTTCCTTTTTTTTCTTTCTTTTTTATGCAATAGTAATACTCATTTTTTTCACTATGCCATCTCTTATATACGGTTCATCGCCAAATACACTGTTAATCTATATTTAGAAACAGCATATCAGAATTTAGTAGGCTTTCTCTTGTTCAATATTCATACTTCATATGCTAATTGTTATTTTATAATAATTAGTTTGTTATGATGGTCTCCTTATATCCACTTATTTTTAATTTGTTCCCAGCTGCAGTGCTGCATGCATTTGTTTTAAATTCTTAATTTATGATAAATTTTGATTCTAGTTGCCAAATAATCAGTCTTCTACAAGATTTTTAGCTATAAAGATTACTAATTATCAAATATTAATTAATGATGCTTGACCCACACAAAATTAAGACGAGGTTATATTCATGGATATATAGTTTGGTTTGATGGGGATCTTATAGCTAGTTTCCAAGAATTTTTTATACCAGTTACCAGCTAGCGGATTCCTTTTCTAAATTATTTGACTTCAGTGTTTAAGGAAACATTTAGAAGGCCAAAAGAACTTATCAAGAAGTTTGAATTCTGTATGTTTGACCAAGGAAATTCTCGTAGATATTGACATTTATATCATAGTCCAGTATATTATTTTTTTTTATTTTTATTTCAACTTCCATATGTATAAAATTCATGAGCGTGAATTTTCAGTTTAATTCAAAGAGGAGATGCATGGAATATGAATATATGATAGTTAATTTACGCAAGTAATTCAGTTGTTGAAGTATATATGATGTCTCTATAGCTAGGATATTCTTTGTACTACTCTTGAACATTTCGTACTAAATTTGAATAGAAATGGACGATTATATCACACTTATGTAAATTACCAACAAAATATAGTAGATTACCTGCACCTTTCATAGCATTAACTAAATAGTATGAATGATATCCATATAGCAAATGTCAATTTAACTGGCGCCGAAATTTGGTTTGCAAGTACATATTCATATGGAGATCATGTTGAACGGTTCGGATCGACCGTTAGAATTTTTAAAACTCAAATATTGAGCCGTTGCACGGAGGCCCTCTATGCTACATGTAGCACCGTAGCCAACTCCTATTTATATATAGGAATTTGTTAATATGCTATGCATAACATAGAGGGCCTTCGTGCTACGGCTTAATATTTGAGTTTTTAAAATTCTAACGGTCGATCCGAAATGTTCAACATGATCTCATATGAATATGTACTTGCAAACCAAATTTTACATTTTTAGAATTTTTTTACTATTTTTTTGGATAGGTAGAAAATCACTTGATCTGAAAATTCTGTACCATTCAGATCAAGTGTTTTTCTACCTGTCTAAAAAAATAGTAAAAAAATTCTAAAAATGTAAAATTTGGTTTGCAAGTACATATTCATATGGAGATCATGTTGAACGGTTCGGATCGACCATTAGGATTTTGAAAACCCAAATATTGAGCCGTAGCACGGAGGCCCTCTATGCTATGCATAGCACCGTAGCCAACTCCTATATATATATAGTGATGTTGACATTTTAGTCATTTGTTTTTTTTTTCCTTTTGTAAAATGAACTCCAATTTAAATATTGATGCATGTACATATAAAGTTCTAAACCTTGTAAATTTCCTCGAAGCTTTTAATAAATTAACTACATTTAAACAAATGAATGAAAGTGACTTTCATTCAACAATGTTTTAAATAAATTTTCCTCATAAAAAATTATCTCCCCTAATAATATCTAAAATATTCCGCCATATTCCACAGCGCGGAAGTTTGTCGTAGAAATGTTTCTGGTCTGCCAATGCTCTGTATTATATTGGTTCATAGCTTCTCACAATATGTATGTACATATTTCTTGTTTTTATGAACTTCCATTGTAAAATTTCGATTAATGAGAATATAACAAAAGGGTTTTAATGAGTGAGGCTATGGTACTACGCATATATAGCACGGAGTAGTCTGTACTACGGATCAATATTTTTGTTTTTTAAATTCTAACGGTCGATCTGAACCGTTCAACATCGTCCCTTTATTAATATGTACTTATACACTAATTTGACTTTTTTTAGAATTTATTTTACTATTTTTTTAGATGGATAGAAAATCACTGTTTTTGGATGGTCCAGTATTTTCATATCAAGTAATTTTCTACTCATTTAAATAAATAGTAAAAGAATTCTAAAAAATATAAAATTTATATTATAAGTACATATTCATATGGAGACCATGTTGAACAGTTCAGATCAATCATTAGAACCTTCAAACCGAAGATTTTGAGTCCATAACGCAGATCAATATGCGCTATGCTTAAAAACATAGCCTCACTCGGTTTTAATTGCTTTGTTTTTGTGAAACGAGATATCATCTGTATTTATTACATATTAGGTTATAAAATTTGCTCAGTTAAAGTTTCCTTGTGTTCTTAACACAAGTATTGACATATATATATTTTTGCACGGCATAACAGGGTCATGTTACAGGACAATTTGAATGTCAATTAAGCATTCATTTTCTTTGGAAAAGGGGAAAACTGGAAGGGTAGTCTTACTTTCTTGGAAAAACATCATACACTATATCACAATATAATTTGAAATATCTTTATTATATAAATGAAGATTTCGAGACATAAATATTGATATTCGAATTTTAATTAATCATGCTTAGCCCACTAAAAAGACGAGGTTATATTCATGGATATATATTTGGTTTGATAGGGACCTTATTTTCCAAGAATTTGCTTCTGACTTTATGTAAATCTTGAATTTCTTATATATGTACCAGCGGATTCCTTTCTAAATTATTTGACTTCAGTGTTTAAGAAAATAATTATTAGAAGGCCCCCCAAAAAGAACTTAGCAAGAATTAAGTTTGAAATTCTGTATGTTTGACCAAGGAAATTCTCGTAGATATCGTAGTCCATTATATTGCCTTTTATTATATATATATATATATATAGTTCAACTTCCATGTGAATAAATTAAACTTCAGGATCCATTCCACCGATCACCAAACCTTATACAAAAACAATAATTAAGAAGTAATTATTGTATAAATTAATGACAGCTGGTTGGAGTCAATATAAACTTCATGTTAGAGTTTATATATATATATATATATATATATATATATATATATATATATATTGTTTTAATAACCCCTATAGCGTGTGAATTTTCAATTTAATTATTCAAAGAGATGCATGGAATATGATAGTTAATTTACGCAAGTAACTTCAGTTAATTGTTGAAATATATATGATGTCTCTAGGATATTCTTTGTACACTTGAACATCTCGTACTTAATTTGAATAGAAATTAATGAACGATGAATTAAATCACCCTTGGGTAAATTACCCACAAAAATATTGTAAATTACCTGCACCTGTGATAGCAACTCAATAGTTTGATTGTGCTTTAGAAAACAACATGAAATTTTAAGCATATTAGGATTTTGCTATACATGTAATTAATTAAGATGTAACAACTCACAATTAATCAATTCTTTGTTTGGGCCTTTGGGGTCTTGAGGTAAAACAGTCAATGAAAAACCAAGAAAGCTAGCTATAGTATTTTTAGTTGGAAATACGTACATATTTAAATTTTTTAAATTTTTATATTTTTTTATACTTTTTTCATGTGCATAAAATGTTGTTATGGTATATATATTACAGAACTCTTGAATGTTAAATTCGAATTATTTTCGTTACAATGAAAAATATAAATAACACGCACAGAGTAATTAATTTTAATTTACTCCAATATGATTTCTTCAATCTCGTTTCTCAAAAATAAAAATAAAAATATATATCAATTTACACTTTAATCTTGTCAATTATTAATTATACTACGCCCAGTCATATTGAAATAATTATATATTAAATAAAATGCTTAGGTTTGAATGCTCACAATATCCTTAATTAATTGGAATCTTGTACTGCAAACTTTTAATTAGGAAAAGGAAAATAAATGAGTTGCTCAAACTAAATTGGGAAGTTCATTTAGGAGCAAAATGAAAACAATGCTGATAAGACAACTTAAATGTTACATCTGCAATTCGTTTGATATATATATTTACATTTGCGACAGAGTTTGGAGAAACGAGATGGAGTAATATGAAACCTATATAGATCAACTTAATTAATTCCTAATTATGATGCAAATGTAGATCTGACATAATTGTTAAATTCCGAAAATTCAACTAATATTTTATATATATATTTCATCCGTGTTGTTTACACAATATTGCAATTATTTTTCCCGTCTTTTATTTCGAACTTGAAGCCAAGTAACAAAACATATATATGTGATTTAACTTGAGAAAAGATCATGGGAACTTTTTTATTTAACCTACATATGCCACATGACAACAGTACATGCATGTACATATAAAGAAATTAAGTGAAATAATTACACATTTTTCCTTTTATACGATATAAAACATTACATATTGTCCTTACAACTACAAAGCCACAGCTATATATTTATCATGATATAAACAAATAAAAAACCCAAAGGTAAACTAATTAGAACTACATATGCACATATCATGTTGGCAGACATACAAATATGTAGCTATATATACAGAGAAGATCGAACATGATGCGCCGCTACAGTAGATAAAACAATTTTACTATTTACAACACACATACATATATACATATAAACATACACTAGTGGAAAAAGTACAATTAGTGTCGCCCCATCAGTGTCGGATTTATGTCCTAACCGATACGGATATAGATCAGCAACGGGCACAATACAGATCCTACCTTGATTAGTAGTATTTGTATCGGTTGTTTTTAAGAGGCGTTACTGATTAGTAGTATTTGTATCGGTTCTTAGGTGCGTTACTGATTAGTAGTATTTGTATCGGTTGTATCGCCTATTCAGAAGAACTGTTACTGATTAAGTACAATTTGTATCGCCTTTTTATAACAACTGTTACTGATTAGTACAATTTGTATCGCCTTTTTATAATAACTGTTACTGATTAGTACAATTTGTATCGCCTTTTTATAATAACTGTTACTGATTAGTTCAATTTGTATCGCCTATTCAGAAGAACTGTTACTGATTAAGTACAATTTGTATCGCCTTTTCAGAAGAACTGTTACTGATTAGTAACGGCTAAATATAAATACCGATCCAGATTGAGGGATTTAGTATCGGCTGACGGTAACCGATCCTGATTGAGGAGTATTAGTATCGGTTATTGAGCCGACACTGATTAGTCCAACTATCTGTAACTGCTGGGTTAGTGTCGCCCTGTAGTCCGTTCCTGATGTGCGTTTTTAACCGACCCTGATATGCGTTTTTCCACTAGTGATATACATATATACATATAAACAAATGAGTTACACCACACCCTTTTTAGTACTGCATCTTCTCCATTGTATGTGTGAGACATTCTGAAATTTTAAGTTCCTGCATTGTGATAGCATGTTTTTATTCTGCAACGCTCTTTCCCAGGGCATGCAGGGTGCCTTATCTGTCAATATATACATAATTTATTTGCAATTAATCAGTTTATTCTCTATCTTGTAATTAACGGTAATAAAGACATTAGCAAGACTGGCCAGGATGTGTGTGTAGTTAACAGTAAACAAGTTATGACTTATGATGATGATAACTATATATAAAAAAGTTAAAACTTGTTGCACATATATTTCCAAAATGATAAAAGGTGTGTGCACGAGCGCGCAAACACACTAACAGCACCAAGCAAGAAGAAGAAGAATGTACCTTAACTGGTGGTTTTGTTGGCCTTGGTCGACAAGGAGAGCTCATCTTCTGGTTAGAAAAAATAATCAGCTTCAACTTATATTCTGTTCCTCTCTCTATACAGAAACTCTGATTCTGAGTTGCCATATTTATAGCAAAATCTTAACATGTGTAATTGGATGGAATATACCCCTATTCTCAGATCATTTCAAAGCAGTCAAGTTAACAGTTAGGGAATTTGGCATGGAAAAACAACTGAGTTGCTATTGAAATTTCTGTAAATAGTTTGTTAATTACTCGGGTAATATGGTGAAATTTTCTGAATGCAATTTTATGACTGAGTCATCCTACATTTTTTTTTAAACATCTATATTTTGGTCATAGCATACATTATTACAAAGAGAGGGAAAGAGAGAAACATAGAGTTTAAATTAAGACACGCCTGATACCAACAATTTATTATGTAAAATTTTAATATTTAAACCTGTACCTAACAGAAATTGGCAGCCAATATATATCAAGCATGTAAGTGCAATAACATTTTTTGAAACAGAAGTAAATATTTAATTTGTTCTATGTATGTATGTATCATACACCGCTTAATGGCTAGCTGTTGAATTCTTAAATTAGTGTCCCATTTTTTTTATCAGTAAATGAATCATATCTACTAGTCATGCAATTACTACTAGTGGCTGGAAAGCATGTGCTGAAAGATGGAATTTTGGTTGAAGAAGCTTAATTAGTCTTTCTTAAAAAAAAAAAACTTAATTAGTCAAATTTGTTCATTGCCAGATAATTAATTGACTTCCATATATATAAAATAGTTTGTTGTTTCCTTGTAATTTTCTACTTTCACTGTCATTCACCAAGAATGTTCTTAACTTACAGGGAATGTCCAAACTAATTCCATTCATTTGTTCTAAACGAAAAGTTCCATGGAAGTACGTACACTTATATAATATCTTCATTAATGCATTTGAAGAACAGGTCAGGGGTGTTTACACTTGAATAATATCTTCATTATTCCCTTCATATGATTCGGAATTCCGGGCCCAAGATTTTTTTTTTTTTATGGTTGGCGGGAACGCCAACAAATATATTGATAAAAAAAAAGTTATTTACACAAATGGAAAATTAAAATAATTTACTTCGTTGGAAAAATTAAATTACAATCTCGTAGAATTTACTTCGTAGAATTTATTCGGAATTCCGGGCCCAAGAATTTACTTCGTTGGAAAAATTAAATTACAATTCTCCATGTTCTGCACCAAGGAGAAAACCCTTTATCCAATGGTGAGACAGACATGGAGCTATTAAGCCCCAAAAATAGGGACTGTCCTTGAAGATGTTCAATTTCACACCATGTCTCGGTCTCCTGGTCCATCTTATACACTATGAAGTCGTCAGTCATGGTCGGCTCATGCTTTGGTCTTGTACCGAATTCGTATGACCAATACCTGTCCACAACTAAGAGATTCCCAGAAGACATAACAATATATGTTCCCAATACGGTTTTGGGATCTCCATGGAGTTATGATTCTTTTTATGCTGAGATTATTCGGCCCGTTATAGTCAAGTAATAAAACATGATCCGGCCCAACCGCATACAGTTTAGTAGTTTACCCTCATAAAACATGAGATCAGAAAAACATTGCATTGGTCGGCCTTCAGCTATCACTGTGCTCCAACTATCATCACCCAAACGAGAAATTGCTAGTCGAGGATCATGTGCGAAAATAACACCAACAAGACAATTATTTCTTGATCTGGATGAATCGAGGTTGTCTGATGTAACAATCTTCATAGCGAACCGTGGCCAAGTCGTAGGATGTCTTCGAGAAGGGCAGTTGTCTTTCGGGTAAATCCTAAGGTGAGCTTTGATTATTCTGGGTCAAACCTTGGCAGGGACACTTTCCGTCATGTTAGAGGGTTAAAGAGCGCAAGGTCAAAATTCTTGTCATCCATTATAGCAAGCCATCCCTTGGTGCTTCCGCATATCCACTGACCATTTAGCTCAGGCACCTTGAGATCATACGACTTGGAATTGGAATTGGAATAGGAATGACATTCAGATTCAGGTCTCACAAAACGGCATGTCTTGGTTTTCTCATTGTAAGGTAGGAAGAGTAGAGGTGGTAAGTAACTGTTACTGTTTCTGTCGAGAATTTCCTTTGAAACGGTGCACCACATCTTGCAATCCAAAGCAAACTTATGAAGATGAGGGAAGGTTATCCCCTCTGCAATAAGGCGCCACACATCAATTGGCAGTTCAGACCACTCACGTGTCCTGCATGTAATTCAACAACCAATTTGTATTTGGAACTAATTCATTCAGAACATTAATTAATTAAGTAAAGGCAATTAGAGAAGAGAACATTACGCAGGGATAGGGATCAGATGATATGATGAGAGAGAGACTGAGACAACATGGTCATCTGCTGGTGCTTCTTTAATTTGTTTCTCTTGGTCCATCTCCTTTGATTGTAGCGCCGAGATAGCCTCCTTACGTACTCTTCCACACCCTTTTCCTACGTTGAATGCCATATATAGACTCGCGAGGAAATCTCATTTGCAAAAATCTCAAACCACTTGTATAATTCTTGGTCCGCCCCAATTTCTCTAATCAAATATTTCGGGATAAGGCTTATTTACAGGAAACTATATATATTATATTTGCCACAAAAATCTCCATCGACCTATATAATTTTCGCTTTTCACAAAATAGAAGCACGATATATATAAGTAGAGTGAGGCTACGGTGCTATGCATAGCACCAATTGGGTCCGTACTACGGCTCAAAATTTGACTTGTCAAAATTCTAACAGTCGATCCGAACCGTTTAACATGATTATAAAATGAATATGTACTTGACAACCAAATTTTACATTTTTTCGAATTTTTTTACTATTTTTTCCAAAATCACTTGATCTGAATATTATGGACCATCAAAAAACAGCCTATCTAAAAAAATAGTAAAAAATTTCGAAAAAAATGTAAAATTTGGTTTGCAAGTACATATTCATTTTATAATCATGTTGAACGGTTTAGAATTTTGAAAAGTCAAATTTTGAACCGTAGCACCGACCTAATCCGTGCTATGCATAGCACCGTAGCCTCACTCATATATATGTATGTATGTATGTATATATATATGGGAAGTGTCTACGGTGCTATTTATAGCATAGATGCCTTCGTGCTACGGCTCAATTTTTGAGTTTTCAAAATCCTAACGGTCGATCCGAACCGTTCAACATGATCTCCATATGAATATGTACATGCAAACCAAATTTTACATTTTTTAGAATTTTTTTACTATTTATTAAGCCACTTTGAAAAAACAGTAATTTGTACACAATAGTAAAATCTTCTCGACCGGATCAGTAATTTTCAAAGTAGCTTAATAAATAGTAACAAAATTCTAAAAAATGTAAAATTTGGTTTGCAAGTACATATTCATATGGAGATCATGTTGAACGGTTCGGATCGATCGTAAGGATTTTGAAAACTCAAAAATTGAGCCGTAGCACGGAGGCCCTCTATGCTACGCGTAGCATATTAGCCAGATTCTATATATATGTATATATGGATATGTGTATATATATATATATATATATATATATATATATATATATATATATATATATATATAGGCTATGGTGAGTTGTGAAGTAAAACGTCGTTTTACTTCACGTCATATTTTCATTTTGAAAATCCAAACAACCGATCCGAACCGTTCAACTTTTTCTAAATATTTGAAATGTGCTTGGAGGCTAAATTTTATATTTTTTGGAATTTTTTTACTATTTATTAAGCCACTTTGAAATTGCTGATCCACTGTGAACAGTAAAAAACAGTAAAATTTTCTGGACCACCGGATCAGCGATTTTCAAAGTGGCTTAATAAATAGTAAAAAAATTCCAAAAAATGTAAAATTTGGTCGCCAAGCACATTTCAATATAGAGAACATGTTGACGGTTCGAATCGGTTGTTTGAATTTTCAAAATGAAAATATGAGCGTGAAGTAAAAATGACATCTTACTTCACAACTCACCATAGCCCAGCTCTATATATATATATATATATATATATTGGTCCGGAGCAATACGTCATATAATATATTGTACGTCTTCTCACGATTACTAGGTGTCAATGATACGGTCCGTATAATATTTTTATGTACGCGTACGCGCACGTATATATCTTATTCTTACTAGCTCGTTGGTAGTATTCGTAATGTATCTTTAATTACTCGTTTGAATAATATGGGTAACGAATAAATAACAAATAATTATCAAATGAATTAACAACTACTATAATCTAAATAAAAATTATACCAAACAAATAAATATAACATTTTAAAACACATCAAGAAGTCCGGCCATTAAGCCGCTATCTTTCAAAAAATATTAAATACATCAAGAAGTCCGGCTACGTACTGTATCACCGGTGGCATTTCAGTCTAAATATCACCGATCCAAAACCTGTTGAATAGATTTCAAATAACAAAATCAAATCGCTGAAACTAATCTACTTACTCGTGTTTACATGCAAATTAAGTATATTAATTTTTAATGGCATTTTCGTGTCAAAGAAACCAGTAAAAAAAAAAACAAGAAGATTTTTATGTTAATTCTAATGCATTCATTTTTCATCATATTTTAAACACTTGACATACTAAATGTCATAAAAAAAATAATAAATTTTACATGTAAAAGCATCACTCATGAAGAAGATCGGTTTGAACAATTTGAATTCGTTGTTTGAGACCTATTCCATAAGTTTTGAAGGCCGGTGACACTTAGGTTGAAATGCCACCGATAGTGTAGTATCGGTTCCACATCAAGTACATATATCATCAGGTACGAAATCCGATTTTGGGTATGTTTCTATCCAATAAGGATACCAAGTATGACAAATCAATTAACGGAATAGTAAACTCCTAAAAATTGTAAATCCTAAACTGTAAACTCTTAACATTAAACCTTAAAAAATTTAGTTATATTCTCACAGGGAGGTTCTAGCTCACACCATCCCGATGCTCAGGATGACAGCGGGGATGATATCGGGTCTGACTAGTTTTAGGACGTTTTGTATGAGTTTTAGATATTTGATTTATATGTTGTACTTTAGATATTTTATTTTTATGTCGTACTTTAGATATTTGATATTTATGTAGTACTTTAGATATGTCATGTTTATGTCGTTTTGTGAATTGCTTTTTACGTACCAATTAAATTGTTTTTGAATTCCTTTTAAATTGGTGCTTGGTACGTTTCATACTAGTATTTTATATTATATATTTGAATTGCTTGTGAATTGTTTGGTACGTTTCGTACCAATTGGGGATGGAGAAAAATAAATTAACAGAATGGGTTCAATGGTTTTTATATTTGTTTGATACGTTTCGTACTAATTGGAGAAAAGAAACATAACAAAAAAAATATTAAAAAAAAATCAGCCTTCTGCAACCAATTCTAGGCCCATCAGCGACCGGCCAATTGGTCTCTGATGGTCTTTCTCCACGTCAGCATATAGCATCAGCGACAAATTTCATCGGTCACTATAGGGTCATCAGCGACGGAGCAACTGCGACCGGGCTTTTTGCGACCGATTTAGGCCATCTGCGACCGGAACTAGTCTTCTGCGACCGGCGCAATAACCTTCTGTGACCGATTTGGCCGGTCGCAAAAGGGTCCCACTGCTGTAGTGCTTCAATCTCGTTTCTCAAAAATACAAATTGCAAATATATATCAATTTACACGTTAATCTTGTCAATTATAAATTATATATATTAAATAAAATGCTTAGGATTGAATGCTCACAATATCCTTAATTAATTGGAATCTTGTACTGCAAACTTTTAATTAGGAAAAGGAGAATAAATGAGTTGCTCAAACTAAAGGAAGTTCATTTAGGAGCAAAATGAAAACAATGTTAATAAGACAACTTAAATGACATCTGCAATTTGTTTGATATATATATATATATATATATATATATATATATATATATATAGAGAGAGAGAGAGAGAGAGAGAATGGCTAATATACAAACGTTTGTTCCTGGGCTCAGGAACAAACGATTTGGTTCTCTGATTTTCAAAGTCCAAACAACAAATCTAAACCGTTAGATGTTCAATCTATATTAAAATCTACTTGGAGACCAAATTTTACATTTTTTGAAATTTTTTTACTATTTATTAAGCTGGTTTGAAAACCGCTGTTTTTCAATGCTGCAGAAATTTAATAAAAAGAGCGGTTTTCAAACCAGCTTAATAAATAGTAAAAAAATTCCAAAAAATGTAAAATTTGGTCTCCAAGTAGATTTTAATATAGATTGAACATCTAACGGTTTAGATTTGTTGTTTGGACTTTGAAAATCGGAGAATCAAATCGTTTGTTCCTGAGCCCAGGAACAAATGTTTGTATATTAGCCATTCTCTCTCTCTCTCTCTATATATATATATATATATATAATCTGGCTAATATGCTACGCATATATAAGGGCCCTCCGTGCTATGGCTCACTTTTTGAGTTTTCAAAATCCTAACGGTCGATCCGAACCGTTCAACATGATCTCCATATGAATATGTACTTGCAAACCAAATTTTACATTTTTTAGAATTTTTTTACTATTTATTAAGCCACTTTGAAAATTGCTGATCCAATGGTCCAGAAGATTTTACTGTTGTGTACAAATTACTGTTTTTTCAAAGTGGCTTAATAAATAGTAGAAAAATTCTAAAAAATGTAAAATTTGGTTTGCAAGTACATATTCATATGGAGATCATGTTGAACGGTTCGGATCGACCGTTACGATTTTGAAAACTCAAAAAGTGAGTCGTAGATATATATATAGGACAGTGCTACGGCGCTACGCGTAGCATAGAGCCCTCCGTGCTACGGCTCACTTTTTCAGTTTTCAAAATCCTAACGGTCAATCCGAACTGTTCAACATGATCTCCATATGAATATGTACTTGCAAACCAAATTTTATATTTTTTAGAATTTTTTTACTATTTATTAAGCCACTTTGAAAAAACACTAATTTGTACACAACAGTAAAATCTGCTGGACCATTGGATCAGCGATTTTCAAAGTGACTTAATAAATAGTAAAAAAATTCTAAAAAATGTAAAATTTGGTTTGCAAGTACATATTCATATGGAGATCATGTTGAACAGTTCGGATCGACCGTTAGGATTTTGAAAACTCAAAAAGTGAGCCGTAGCACGAAGGGGCCCTTATATATGCGTAGCATATTAGCCAGATTCTATATATATATATATATATATATATATATATATATATATATATATATATATATATATGAGGAGGGATCAAGTTACAACAAAGTTACAACAACTATTTTTTTCATTTTCAAAGTTCAAATCGTCGATCCAAACCGTTCAACATGATTATCTAAATAAAATGTGTTTGCAGATCAAATTTTACATTTTTTTGAATTTTTTTACTATTTATTAAGATGGGTACAAAATTCAATAGGTCTGAATATGACTATTTTTTGTAAAATACTTAATAAATAGTAAAAAAATTCAAAAAAATATAAAATTTGATCTGCAAGCACATTTTATTGTGGAGATCATGTTGAACGATTTGGATCGACGATTTGGACTTTGAAAATGAAAAAAATAATTATTGTAACTTTGTTGTAACTCAAATTTGTTGTAACTTGATCCCTCCTCTATATATATATATATACACACACACACATTTGCGACAGATTTTGGAGAAACGAGATGGACTAATATGAAACATATATAGATCAACTTAATTAATTCCTAATTATGATGCAAATGTACATCTGACTATTGTTATAAATTCCGAAAATTCAACTGATATTTTATATATTTCATCCGTGTTGTTTACACAATATTGCAATTATTTTTCCCGTCTTTTCGAACTTGAAACCAAGTAACAAAATATATATATGTGATTTCAATTGAGAAAAGATCATGGGAAATTTTTTATTTAACCTACATATGCCACATGACAACAGTACATGCATGTACATATAAAGAAATTAAGTAAAATAATTAGACATTTTTCCTTTTATACGATATAAAACATTACATATTGTCCTTACAACTACAAAGCCACAGCTATATATTTATCATATAAACAAACAAAAAACCCAAAGGTAAACTAATTAGAACTACATATGCACATATCATGTTGGCAGACATACAAATATGTAGCTATATATACAGAGAAGATCGAACATGATGCGCGCTACAGTAGATAAAACAATTTAACTATTTACAACACACATACATATATACATATATACATATAAACAAATGGGTTTCAACACACCCTTTTTAGTACTGCATCTTTCTTATTGTAAGTGTGAGACATCTAGAAATTTTAAGTCACTGCATTGTGATAGCATGTTTTAATTTTGCAACGCTCTTTCCCAGGGCATGCAGGGTGCCTTATCTGTCAATATATACAATTAATTAGTTTATTCTCTATCTTGTAATTAACGGCAATAAAGACATTAGCAAGACTGATCAAGATGTGTGTAGTTAACAGTAAACAAGTTATGACTTATATATGATGATGATAACTATATATAAAATGTTAAAAGCTTGTTGCACATATATTTCCAAAATGATAAAAGGTGTGTGCACGAGCGCGCACACACACTAACAGCACCAAGCAACAGGAAGAAGAATGTATCTTAACTGGTGGTTTTGTTGGCCTTGGTCCACAAGGAGAGCTCATCTTCTGGTTAGAAAAAATAATCAGCTTCAACTTATATTCTGTTCCTCTCTCTATACAGAAACTCTGATTCTGAGTTGCCATATTATAGCAAAATCTTAACATGTGTAATTGGATGGAATATACCCCTATTCTCAGATCATTTCAAAGCAGTCAAGTTAACAGCTAGGGAATTTGGCATGGAAAAACAACTGAGTTGCTATTGAATTTTCTGTAAATATTTTGATAATTACGTCACTCTGTTTCTCAGGTAATTTTCTGGAGAAATTTTCTGAATGCAATTTTATGACTGAGTCATCCTACATTTTTTTTTAAACATCTATATTTTGGTCATAGCATACATTATTACAAAGAGAGGGAAAGAGAGAAACATAGAGTTTAAATTAAGACACGCATGATAGCCCCAATTTTACTATGTAAAATTTTAATATTTAAACCAGTACCTAACTGAAATTGGCAGCCAATATATATCAAGCATGTAAGTGCAGTAACATTTTTTGAAACAGAAGTAAATATTTAATTTGTTCTATGTATGTATGTATCATACACCGCTTAATGGCTAGCTGTTGAATTCTTAAATTAGTGTCCCATTTCTTTTATCAGTAAATAAATCATATCTACTAGTCATGCAATTACTACTGGCTGGAAAGCATGAGCTGAAAGATGGAATTTTGGTTGAAGAAGCTTAATTAGTCTTTCTTAAAAAAAGAACTTAATTAGTCAAATTTGTTCATTGCCAGATAACTAATTGACTTCCATATATATATATATATATATAGAAATAGTTTGTTGTTTCCTTGTAATTTTCTACTTTCACTGTCATTCACCAAGAATGTTCTTAACTTACAGGGAATGTCCAAACTAATTCCATTCATATGTTCTAAAGGAAAAGTTCCATGGAAGTACGTACACTTATATAATATATATCTTCATTAATGCATTTGAAGAACAGGTCAGGGGTGTTGACACTTGTATAATATCTTCATTATTCCATTCATATGATCCGGAATTCCGGGCCCAAGATTATAAACTTAATTACATGGTACATGACAAGTGGGCTCCAATACGAGCCTGAACAAGGTCCAAAGTTTGAAGTTTTGAAATTCTTAATTTTTTAGCCTGCTGTGTTGTGCCCCTAGTACCTCCCACATAACACTTTCTTTTTTCTCTCTTTCTCATTTTTTCTTATTATGCCATCTCTTATATATATACGCTTGATGAAAAAATACACCGTTAATCTAGATTTAGAAACAACATATCAGAATTTAGTAGGCTCTCTCTTGTTCAATATTCATACTTCATATGCTAATTGTTATTTTTAGGAAATACAAAGACAGGTAATAATTCATTACCAATTAATCAGTAGCTGCCATGTGGATAACTAAAAAAAAATATAAGTTGGCTAGAGCTTAGAATTTAGAAAAAAGAATAAAATTGATCCCTGTTCACCAGCATGTCCAGAACCTCAAATGAAACTAAACAGCATGGTCCTTGCAACATCATAACCTACAGTCTCAATATAAAAATACAAAATCGACAAGAACAATTAAAGCACCACCGGCCCTTCTTTTCATTCTCAAAACCCCCAAGAAGGCAAGAACAGTGAAAGAAAATTGGAAACTTTATTCTCATACGTTCTGGAAAAACCACAAGGGTGATGTGTGCCAAAAGGAAATGGAATATTGTTTAGTAGGAAATAAATGAATAACGCAGCCTTCGTCCATATTGAAGATACCATTGTCCCATTGGTAGCCTCGATATTGAAGGCGATACCTCAATTCAGAATCATCTAAGAAGTAAATACAGTTGTTTCTACACCAAGGAGAAAACCCTTTATCCAATGGTGAGACAGACATGGAGCTACTAAGCCCCAAAAATAGGGACTGTCCTTGAAGATGTTCAATTTCACACCATGTCTCGGTCTCCTGGTCCATCTTATACACTATGAAGTCATCAGTCATGGTCGGCTCATGGTTTGGTCTTGTACCGAATTAGTATGACCAATACCTGTCCACAACTAAGAGATTCCCAGAAGACATAACAATATATGTTCCCAATACGGCTTCGGGATCTCGGTTCCATGGAGTTGTGATTCTTTTTATGCTGAGATTATTCAGCCCGTTATAGTCAATTAATAAAACATGATCTGGCCCAACCGCATACAGTTTACCCTCATAAAACATGAGATCAGAAAAACATTGCATTGGTCGGCCTTCAGCTATCACTGTGCTCCAACTATCATCACCCAGACGAGAAATTGCTAGTCGATGATCATGTGCGAAAATAACACCAACAAGACAATTATTTCTTGATCTGGATGAATCGGGGTTGTCTGATGTAACAATCTTCATAGCGAACCGTGGCCAAGTCGTAGGATGTCTTCGAGAAGGGCAGTCGTCTTTCGGGTAAATCCTAAGGTGAGCTTTGATTATTTCTGGGTCAAACCTTGGTAGGGACACTTTCCTTCATGTTAGAGGGTTAAAGAGCGCAAGGTCAAAATTCTTGTCATCCATTATAGCAAGCCATCCCTTGGTGCTTCCGCATATCCACTGACCATTTAGCTCAGGCACCTTGAGATCATACGAGTTGGAATTGGAATTGGAATGACATTCAGATTCAGGTGTCACAAATCGGCATGTCTTGGTTTTCTCATTGTAAGGTAGGAAGAGTAGAGGTGGTAAGTAACTGTTACTGTTTCTGTCGAGAATTTCCTTTGAAACGGTGCACCACATCTTGCAACCCAAAGCAAACTTATGAAGATGAGGGAAGGTTATCCCCTCTGCAATAAGGCGCCACACATCAATTGGCAATTCAGACCACTCACGTGTCCTGCATGCGATTGAACAATCAATTTGTATTTGGAAGTAATTCATTCAGAACATTAATTAATTAATTAATTGGTAAATTAGTAAGAGAGGCTAGGCTAGGAGAATAAAAGACAAAATTAAGTAAAGGTAACTAGAGAAGAGAACATTAATTACCCAGGGATAGGGATCAGATCTGATGAGAGAGAGACTGAGACAACATGGTCATCTGCTGGTGCTTCTTTTGTTTCTCTTGGTCCATCTCCTTTGATTGAGCGCCGAGATAGCCTCCTTACGCGCACTCTTCCACGCTCTTTTCCTACGTTGAACGCCATATACAGACTCGCGAGGAAATCTCATTTGCAAAAATCTCAGACCGGCCACTTATATAATTCTTGGTCCGCCCCAATTTCTCTAATCGATCATATATTTCGGGTGAGGCTTATTTATAGGAAACTATATATATTTGCCACAAAAATCTCAATCGACCTATATAATTTTCGCTTTTCACAAAATAGAAGCACGTACGATATATATATATATTGGTCCGGAGCAATATATATATATATATAGAGGAGGGATCCACTTACAACAAATTTGAGTTACAACAAAGTTACAACATTCATTTTTTTCATTTTCAAAGTCCAAATCATCGATCCAACCGTTCAACATGATCATCTAAATAAAATGTACTTGCAGATCAAATTTTATATTTTTTTGAATTTTTTTACTATTTATTAAGTATTTTACAAAAAATAGCCATACTTAGACCATTGAATTTTGTACCCATCTTAATAAATAGTAACAAAATTCAAAAAAATATAAAATTTGATCTGCAAGTATATTTTATTTAGATGATCATGTTGAACGGTTGGATCGACGATTTGGACTTTGAAAATGAAAAAAATGAATGTTGTAACTTTGTTGTAACTCAAATTTGTTGTAAGTGGATCCCTCCTCATATATATATATATAGAGAGAGAGCTTGGCTACTATGCTTATATAAGCAAAAGCCCACATATGCTTATAACTCATTTTTGCGTTTTCAATGTTCAAATGGTCGATCCGACCGTTCATCTTGTTCTCCATATTAATATGTGCTTGGAGACTAAATTTTACATTTTTCTGAATTTTTTTACTATTTATTAAGCCACTTTGAAAGTTTCTGATCTGGTGGTCCAGAATTTTGGAAACACTGTTTTTACTGTTCACCCAGATCAGCAATTTTCAAAGTGGCTTAATAAATAGTAAAAAAATTCAGAAAAATGTAAAATTTAGTCTCCAAGCACATATTAATATGGAGAACAAGATGAACGGTCGGATCGACCATTTGAACATTGGAAACGCAAAAATGCTCATTTAAGCATATGTGGGCTTTTGCTTATATAAGCATAGTAGCCAAGCTCTATATATATATATATATATATATATATCACTACTAGAATCTCCGTTTTTACCAACGGTAGTAAAACGCATTTCCATGTGTGTGAAGGGCTCATGGAAATAAATCGACTTTTCTGACACCATAAACTATTTCCAAGGGGCAGCCCATGGAAAAAGTTACGCATGGAAATATTCCCTGCTTGCCCATGGAAATGTACCAGTTTCGCCCTTGAAAAAAGTTTTGCATGACCCGCGACCCGCCAAACTGACCAAAAATAATATTTTATTGAAGGCCCATGGAAATAATCAACCACTTGCGCATGGAAATAAGTCTCAACAAACTGGACAGAGTTTTTCCATGGGCTGGCCGTTGGAAATGTTTTGTTCATTTTGATTATAATATTTTATAGTGAAGGCTCATGGAAATACTGGGACAAATGCGCATGGAAATGTTTTACAGCTCCAGTTTATATTATTTTATGCATGGACATACTTTTTCCATGGGCTGGCCGTTGGAAATGTTTTGTTCATTCTGATAATAATATTTTATAGTGAAAGCTCATGGAAATACTGAGACAAATGCGCATGGAAATGTTTTACTGATTCAGTTTATATTATTTTATGGCTGGACATATTATTTCCATGGGCGGCCGTTGGAAATATTTTGTTCATTCTGATTATAATTTTTTATAGTGAAGGTTCATGGAAATACTGGGACAAATACGCATGGAAATATTTTACTGATTCAGTTTATATTATTTTATGGTGGACATACTATTTCCATGCGCTGGCCGTTGGAAATGTTTTAGTTCCTGAAGACAGCAACATTTGTGTATATTTTAAATCTCCTTTTGAATTGTCTAAATAAATAAATAAATCCCTTTGAATTGATTTAATTGAAAAATGGGTAAATTTATAATATATTTATATTTAGATGGGGAAACAACTAATTTGAAGTTTTGACGGGAAAATATCTAACCCACCATGGTATAACAATCTTCTATTGTCTTAATTAGTAATTGATCAGAACCTTGAAAGTATCTATAGAAAATAAATAAAATGAAAAAGAAGTTAAACACTTTTGACTTTGAAATATTGGTGATGACTGATGAGGACTCGATCTGAAGCTTCCTCACTTGTATTCACATTAAGAAGTCAAAATTGTTGGAAATTAAATCATAATTCATAATTGATGATTGGGTTCCATTTTTCTCATTTACTTTTTTCACTGGTCAAAATAAGTACAACAATTACTGTAAAAATAATTAAAATAAACAACTTCAAAAATTTGTAGAATTTGTAGAATTATACAACAACTTCAAGACAAGTACTACTGTGTATAGATTAAATACTACAATGCATCAAAATATGACGCATGACACTGCAAAAAGAAAAATCAAATGGACCTTCTCTTGTTAATTTTCAAATGCAATAAGAAATGAAAGAGCACTATTTACTTTGTCATTGTGTACAGATAAAAGATAAATGGATGTGTGTGTGTGTCGGGGGGGGGGGGGTGCAATTTAGAGTATTTACTATAGACATGCTACTAACATACATTTCTCAAAGCATTGACAATGTCTTGTTCATAAAATTTGAGCGTGAGTTTGTCCACATTGCATAGCTTAAGGAGCCATAACCCATCAGAAAATGCATCAAGAACGTATCTGAACAAATTGTTCCCATTCATAGAAGTAAATATTACAATGCCGCAAACAGAACAGTACAGGCCAGTATAATTAGCAATACCAAAGCCCATATTCTACCAATTTAAATCATTTTTGTTCTTTCTGACAAGAACCTGATATGAATGCACAACCTAAGTGATAAAAACTAAAAAAAAAAAAAGAAGGCAACGGACAAATAGATGGACATGGAACTAGACCTGACCAATTGTATTCTAGTTGCAGCAATCCTTGGACACAGTGCTTAATAGATAATTATTATGCTTTTTGGTTGTTGAGAGTCATACATATAATGGACAGGTGATAGAAGTGGCATGCTGAGGTTTTATAGGGGCACAATTGAAATCATCCTTTTTTTCTATTTACGAGGGAAAAGTACTTAATATATTGCGTACTGTATCCATGTTGACTTGCTATCATCCATGTAAAGCATAGACAACCAAGTTTGTGCCATCTCTCTTCTCCAGTACAAGAAGCTACAATCTACACACTCAGATGTTCCCATAAAACAACAAGTAGTGCATATCATAGTATTCATGAAATGTCAATTAGAAAGGAAAGAGCTTTGAGCATAACGCAAATACAGTTTCTGCAGTCAAGAACACCAAATCAGAACAGTAGACAATATTCTACGAGGTAACATAATATTTCTGTTTAGATCCGACCCCAAGTGATGCACAAGATTCTATAATATTCATATGTAATAATAATCAACGGCCCCGATCTAAACACAAAAATTATGTTACCACAGAGTTTATGAATTCTCCCAGTATATGCAATACAAACCCCTTCAAAATTTACTCTCTGGACTTAACGAGATTTCTCCACTTCTCCTCTCCTCCATGTACTCTCCGTAAAAAACCGAGCATAAGCCATAAGCGCCAAAACCCTAAATTTTTGGCTTCCCTCCTTCAATTCCCTCTTCTTTTTAGAAATTTTCGGTTCCCTCTCCAACTCTCCAGCAAAGAACCCAAAACCCTCACTCGCAAATTGCCCCGCTCAGCCTCGTCTGGCTTCCTTTCTTCTCCTCTTGGATCTGATCCTCCCAAACCCGCTCAGATCTCCCTCAACTCATTCAATCCGCACCTTCTCCCAGATCGCACCGAGACACCACCTCCTCTCCAGCTCTACACCGAGGCGTAGCTCCGTCGATCGGAAGCCATCCGCCGAGCTAGGGTTCCCTGTCGATCTCTCCGTTGTATGTCTCCGCTCGTCCTCTCATCGGATCAGCGCACGGCCTTCTTTTGCTCTCACAGACGCAAACGCAGGTAAAATTATCGTACCCGTCTTCTTCAAGTTTAATTGTCAGGTTTCATTTTCTCGAGTAGAAGAACTATTCATTTTTTTGAACCCTTTTTAACAAGAGAACCCTTTTCATTTTCAGCGCACGGCCTTCTCCAGATCCAGACCCGTTAACAAGGTGACTTAAGGATAATTTTTAGAGAAATTTAGATATATGCCCATCATAACTTCATAATTTAGATATATCCCCATCAAAAGTTAGAAATTAGTTACTGGTACACTGTACTCAATATGTCATTACCAGTAAATTGATTTACTGGTACACTGTACTCAATATGTCATTCTGTCTCTTTAACCTGATCTATCTTGATCTTGTATTCTGTAAAACCTGATTCAACATTTGGGGAGAAGACGGTGAATGATGATTATGAGCAAGTAGTGAACATCGACATCTCTTCGGTTGTCATACGAGCCATGCAATCCAAATACTCCCATTTGCCCCACCTTCAATGTAACATCTCATTCTCATTCTGTGCTTTTCTTTTTTACTCCATTCCATTCCATTGCATTACTTATTCTAAATGATCATTCCTGCACAGATATGAAGATGGATGTACGTGACATGTCAGCTTTTGAAGATAATTCATTTGATGCTGTTATTGATAAAGGTACAAAAGTAAATTAGGTAGTATCCATCATTCAAATCTTGAAATTGCTTGCAAACATGCAACCATCATACAATCAGTTTGAACCTGGGCCTGCACACTCTTTTTTTTACTGGGTCATCATCTAATATACCATTTTATACAGAGTAATAATAGAAAATTTAATGCAGGAACCCTAGACTCGATCATGGTGAGTGGATTGCAAAATTAAACGGACTGTTGTGCCCTTCAATTATTACAACCCTCCAGTAAATATAACCCGGACTCTTGTTTGTTTTTTGTTTTTTATATAATTTTAAGGTATCCATTTGAACGCAATTATTAATCCCTGTAACAATGTATTTAATGTTGAAGTAACGATCAATAGTGTGTACCTGAGCTTTGAGCTATCCTTCAATTAACTTAGTGTTTAAATTTCCTCTTAAATATGTAATTATCCACCAAAGTTTTGGAAATCTTTGCCAAACAATAGTACAGTGTTTTCTACTAGCCAGTTGTATAGTTTGGAGTTAGCTCCCAATTTAACCAAAGAAATGTTTTGAACTGCAATTACACTTTACTATGTCATTTGAAGCTCAATAATACTTGATTTGTAGTTAAAAAAAAAAAAGGATTGTTGGTGCAGATAACATATGGAGATCCAAGCTATCGGTTGGGTTTGCTGACGGATCTCAACTTATGGAACATAAACATTCATGTAATAGGTTAGTATTTATTTGGCTTCTAGAAATGAACAGTATTCTGAAAAATGCTGGTCAGTATTTAGGATTGCTTTCTGACGATTTTACATAACACACCTCCAGCCTACAGTATCTATATTTCAAAATCGGGGTTTAGTCTATGCATAACCTAGCATATGTGTCCAAATTGGTTTAATTTGTACGCATTAGTGCAGAACTTTGGTTAAGTTAGAATGTGGCGAGGTTCAGCTGACCAAAATAAGTTTTTGTGTTGACACTATAAGGTGCAGGTGTTATGCACCAGCTGAACTTGCAATCCTTAAGAGTACCCCTAAATTTGTTCTCACTTGTCAGTTCTACATGATGTCAAGATTTTGTCGAAGTTAATATAAAATCTCGGACAATAATATGTGCTTGTAGATAAAATAGAGAAGAGCCCCGATAAAAGAGCTTGGGATATCACAAAGCCATTGCCACTAAATGAAAGCGGTAGCTCTATTGCTGAATTGCTCGGCCCGAAACCTGACGTCCATTACATTTATGTTTGCACTAAGGTAATTTTTACTAGAGGGATTCATGCTATATGTGTACACAAAATGTTATATCATTTCAATTCTATATTGATATGCATGAAGAGCTAACAAAAACAACGGACCAAATTTTGATGATTTAACTCCCTTTCTTGATAGCTATCAAAATGAAGTCAAAGTTCCATAATTATTTATATTCATGTAATTGAGATGATTTAAAATATATCTAACACTTTACATTACTTTAAGTGCAAATTAAAAAAGGTGGCATGTTTTGCACCAATGGTCATGGGCACTGAATTTCTCCTCTTTTCATTATACTCAAATCTCAACCAATCATCTCTAGCTGGTTCATCAGTAAAGTAAACTATTTGGTTCTAAACTTTATTTTTTTATCAATTGATTGAAAATTTGTTTGTTTTTAAGACATGATCTGTACAGTGTGATTATTATATTCCCTTGAATGCAACTGTGTTACGCTGACTTTAACAGGCTCTTTTTCCTACATGAATCTTGCTAAAATTGAACCCAAAGGATTCATACCTATAGTTAATATTCTTTCATGAACGGTTCATAAAGTAATTTGTTCGAGTTAATGCGAAAGGGCATTTTTCTTTGTGCAAGTAACCCACAAAATGTTGTCTTGTACTTTGCAAATATGGTAAAATATTGGGGGTATGATTAGCAAATAGCAATTTTCAAATTAACCATTCAAATATTGGGGGTATGATTAACCCGTTGGATCTTAGTCTCGGTAAGTTATTGCTATTGCAGATACCCTGTCAGGATATGTACCTGGTTTTTAGGTACTTAAAACGAGCCAGATCAATTAATGCCTTCAAATTATTCACTAATAATTATTTATTTTCATCATTACTCCTTTTTGCTTAAATGACTCATTTGGAGTCTGCAAAAAGGTCAATGGCATTTTTTTAATTTTATTGTTTGATAATTTTATTTTGTCTTGGTTTTTATAATACAACGGAATCTTGCATAATTCAGCTATCTAATGGGCAGGTGCTTAGCTGTGCATTGACACCTCGAGATAATTATCCCAACTTAACGAGAGAAAACAGAGAGTTGAATGGGGATTTAGCGAAAGAAGGAATAAGGACATAAATGTCATTTTATCACTAAATGGGGATATAAATAAATTGAATGGGTTTGAATGGGGAAATAACTAATTTAAAGTTTTGATGGCAAAATATCTAAATTGATGAAGGAGGAAACGGGGCAGTACTACGAGCTAGCTGACGCTAGTCACTTCTAAGCACGCAGTTGTGCGACGGTTCAGCTTCCCATCAACTCTGAGCTCGAGGTAATTAATCTCACTAATTAACAATCTGAATTTTTTCCTACTTTGCTTTCGTTTGTGTGAGAAATATCTGGAGTCATTGTGCTTGTTATTCCAAGCTTGTGGATGAATTTAGTTCTTGAGCCATCTCCTAAATTAGATTTTCGTTTATGCATTTACTTCTTTGATTTAGTTATTTAGGCATAAATTGGTCATGCTTTATCTGTACACATTCATGTTTGCGTCTAATAAATAGTTGTGAACAGTTGATAATTAGGTATGTAGTATTTACTAAGTAGTTAAATATTTTTTATTATTTTCTCTATGTTATGTTTCCTTTTTTATCTAGTTATATAGTATGCACTATTGTTTTTTTTTTATAGATTTTGGCTCTTCTATATTTTGTATGGGAGTTTTGGATGTTGTAATTTAGCAACTTTTAGGGGGGGTTTCTGTAAAATTGGAAGTAGTTTGCTCCAGCCACGTTGTCAGCTTCAATGGGTTTCTCTGGTTTTGCTGTAAAAAACATACAATGGGTTGGTGTTAGATTTGTTAATTTTGGTTGTTATTTTTTTTTATAACCATTGAAAACTTTTGACTTATTAAATTGAAAATTGAGTAATTTGTACTCTCAATGTGTATTTACTGGTTCTGGTCATACAATTAGAGATTGGGATAGGAGTGGATTAGCGAATGTATTTACTGGTACTGGATGAAGAGATTAGTACTTAAGTGTCACTTTGTTCTTTTAATCTTTTTTAATTATATGTCTAAAGGGCACAAAAGTCATTTTTATTCAAATGAAATCACATCTCTTTTATCATGTGTATATTTCAATCAATTAACAGTAAAGAATTGAATTCTTCTCTATTTTTATTCCGATCAACAAAATTCAATTAGAAATCATCTCTATTGAACTCTAACTACACTCTCATGGTTCCGATCAGATCCTAATGGTCATTTTAAATGCACATATTAGGTATTGGGATGTGGATTGGAACTATTATGGATCCAACAATGTTGCTGTCATGGACATGTAAGTAATTTTGTCAAAAATATTTGCTATATCTTAACATGTGTACTGCCAGCACAATATGAAAATTAGTTGATATTATTCAGAATATATATATGCTTGGTGGGTATATGCAAAAATAATAACAAGTATGCAATAATACTCTCAAGATAACTTGTAAATATTGGTTTGTACTAGATTTCACTACATGGCAATATCTTATAATAGTAGAAGGAAATGCCATCTAAAAGAGACGAGACCATCTTAAAAGGATTACTTGTCGAAGGTAATGATCTCATTTCTTGCTGTCATTTTACCAAGTCGAATGTAGATGTAAGTTATGGCTATCATTTTATGTGGTGCAGTTGTACTTTTTTATGTTTGTAGAGTGTGGGAAGCAAAAGCACGACAAGCTAATAGTGATATTAAATTGGTCCTAATTCGGATTGGCGTTGTGCTTGGCAAGGATGGTTGTGCTTTAGATTTTTACTATCTAAATATTATATTGTATTACCTTTTAGTATTCTTAACCAAGAATATTATTATAATGCATTGTGGTATTTTGGTACAATGTGTGATAATTATACTATATTGATTAATGTTTATTGCATGCTTTCGATATGTATATTAATGTGTTTATGTTTATTTGATTCAACTGGAAATGGGGAGTGTAAAAGAGTACCGGGTTGGTACGGGGAGGATTGTAGAATGAGGGCATGTTGATATGATGCAATATATGGTTATTATTTGCATGGGTATTGTTCACACAAAAGCGTATGCACAAAGTTTCGGTACAGCAAGCTGTACCTTTTAACCTTAAACACACTCTTGGTTCAGATCGCAAGTATACAATCCTAGCTCGTAGTATATTATCGGGTATCGAACACAGGGACGGTTGAAATAAATTGGATTCTACTTAGATTATATAAAAACTCTAGAAGTCTGCAAAAGGTTGGTTTTGGTTTGTTTAAATGTCTAAAGTTCAATAACAGTACTTAAAATAGCAAAGTAAATTGTTGAAAGGTTTTGAATGAATAAAAAGGGGTTCCTAGGGTTTTCGACTTCGTCTCAGCCTTGTCTCAAGTGCTCGATCCGTACACTCTCATGCACGGGCCGCATGTAATATGCACGGTCCGTGTACTTTAATACACGGTCCGTGTAGCACTCGAGTTGATACAGCAAGTTATTGGTTTCCGGATCGAATTCCTGTGCAAGGTTATTTCGGTCGTACCTAAGTCAATACTCCTCAACTCTCGTTTATTGGCTTAATTGCTTGGTACGAAACACAATTTATACCTTCTTAGGGTTCTTAAACTTCAACTTTCGTTTATTGGTTCAATTATCCTAAGTTATTCGTTGGTTTACTAAAGATAACCTCGATCTCTCGATACGAGGAAAACTTCACCTTTCGGCTACCATTTGGTTTCACCTTTCGGTTCACAAACCTATCTCAAATACTTAGATTGGTCGAAAGAATATCAAAGCCTTGGAATACCATCTAGATGTGGCCATACATCTAACGATAGACTAATCAACTCAAACGAAATTTATCTAAGCAATAAAATACTACTCAACAAACAAGCGCAAGATTCAATACAAAATCCAATAACTAGCAAATAACCAAAGCATTCAACTACATCTTAACCCTAGAAACAAAGAGATCTACTCAAACATAAAGAAACAGAAAATAAAACAAGAAATAAATGAGAAGTTCATGACAAAACTCGAAGATTCAAGAAGAGACGTCGCAAATCTCTCGATTTCCTCCGCTTTCCTCTTCTCCAAGTCCAGCCGTCGCTTCTCTGCCCTAGGTCTTGCTCCTCAGATCCAGAATGGCCTTTTTCGGAGAGAGAGATCTCCTTTTAAAGCCTTCCATTCACGACTTCCCCAGCTGGCTCTGTTTCCAACTCTGGGATCTGTTTCTAGATTTGCCGTGTACGGTCCGCACACAAAAATATACGGACCGTGTGCCTGTGTTCCGATGAATTAGAGATTCGTGCCTTCAGTCAATGGTTGGGCGAGATGTGTACGGTCCGCATGCAAAGGTGCACGGACCGTGTATCATCTTTCAGATTCCAGATCCTTCATCTTTTTCGCCCGTTTCCTGCAACAATGAAAGAGAGAGAGCAGTACCATATCCTATAGGTATTCAATGTAATACACGCATTTTTATGGGTTTTAGACACAGGTTTTAATGCACAGTTCGGTCGGAATGTAGATAAAATAACGAGATATCAAATCCCCCCAAGCTGAAATCTTGCTTGTCCTCAAGCAGAAAATCCCAACTTAGGTATCGGGCTGGTTTATCCTAAATGCAAATTAAGTTCCTAAATGCGAAAACGAAAAATTTGCATGATCTTGCTTTGGTTAGGAACTCGAGAAGCCTTTTGGAAGACTTGGGCTTTCCTTGATTAGTTTTGATTCACCCCACAATTTAACTAATGAACTCCATGTTTCGAGATACCTTAATATTTGCAAAAACTAGTTATTTGAACTTATCAATATTTCAATATTTTACTGGAATTATGCCCTCGTGTGTGGTGATTTTTTTATCTTTCAAATCCCCCCAAGCTTGGAACAAGCTTAGGTCAGAAAGTTGCGGACTTCGTGTGTTGATGTATGCAAAAGTTCTTTTTAAGTTTGGGAGACGAGCTCAAAGGCGCCCAATTGGACTTATTGCCAGTACTCTTATGTTCTCCATCTTTTTCTTTTATTTTCATCACTTTTTATTTATTTATTTTTTTTATTTTTTTTTTGTTTTCTATTTTTCGCATACACCATGAATACACACATCCAATGGTATTTACTCATACCAATGAATATTCCAATCTTTCTTTATTTAAAATCCCCATTTCCCTATTTGAAAGGCACAATTCAGTTAAGAGATGGTTTTTTTTTTTTTTTTTTTTTTTTTTTTTTTTTTTTTTTATTTTTTTTTTTTTTTTTTTTTTTTTTTTTTTTTTTTTT
>JAJGRW010000180.1:0-86027 GCA_025461045.1 Carex parvula
GAGTTCTTATGAAAATATCATCGTTAAGCCGCTTCATCTTCCTCCATTCCTTCTCCGTAGCCTTCCTTTACTGGTTCTATGCTGTCTCATGAATTATATCTCCTTTTGCTAGCTTAGTAATATTCAAATAAGTCTCAATTTTGTGCCAATATCTTAGTTTTTATCAAAATTTACTTCTGCGAAGTTTGAATTAGAAGTCCAATAAGCCCAACTTTAAACAAAAAGAAAAAAAATATTATGCCTCGGTCTCCTCCAATTCGCCGCGACTCGAGCCCTGAGCAAGACTCCTTAGGCTCAGATGAGAGAAAAAGGAAGAGGATGCAATCAAACCGTGACTCTGCCAGGCGGTCCCGCCTGAAGAAACAGCTTCATCTAGACACCCTTATCTCAGAAGCGGCCTCCCTCAAGACAGGTAATGCAGATATGGAGGCAAGGATGAATTTGACAACCCAGCAGTACCTAATGGTGGAGAAGGAGAACCAGATCTTGAGGGCCCAGCATGCTGAGCTGGCTGAGAGGTTGCGTTCCCTGAACTCTATTTTAAGGATTTATGAAGAGTTTACGGGTGTCTCCATGGATATACCCGAGATGCCAGATTCTCAGCCTGTCCCTGTTACGAAGCCATGGCAGCTACCAGTTCTTGATCCAATTATGACAGGTTTCATGCCCGAACCCGATTACCCGGTAACTGCTGACCCGCTTTTAAATCCATGGCAAGTCCCAGCAGTCCCGTCTATCATGGCTGCCTCCAACTTAGTTCGATTCTGAATTAAGCTATATCCTCTGGAATAGCCTTTGAATTGCAGTTTGTATTTGTGCCAAGCAAATAACTGTGTGCAATTATGTAGAGAAGATGTTGTGTAATATGTACCTGTGTGCTTTAATGTGTTTTGTTTTTGGATAATTAGGGTTTGTCCGGTCAGTTCATGATGTATCGGTCTCTTTTGGTAGAAACGGTAGCAGGAATTTATTCACCTTAATCTATTAGCACCGATTTTCTTCATTCCAAATATGCAAAGAGGGAGGTGCTACAATGTGCTTTTGGGGATGTTTAAGTAGTTGTTGCTTGGTGTTTCAAAGTCCTGTTTGCTGTTTTATTTTAATTTGTGATGCTTGTAATAGACATATTACATTATTAAGGGGTTTTTGTTGTAATGCAATCTTGTGTTATTTATTCCTTGAGAATTTAATGAAATGACCCAAATTATGTGTTAGTCATTCTGTAATTATGTTGGTCATGTTTGATTGTGGATTAAAGTTGATGAGAATTAAATTGTGTACTTCATTTTATTTTTCATATTTTACATCTTTTTTGGTGGTTTGAGTCATGATTAAAATTAATCCGAATGGCGTAAGATGTTAGAAAATGAAGTTATTTGTAACAGTAGGCCCTATAGTCAGAGTAAGTGTAGAGTTAATCTATCTAGAAGTAGATTAATTTATTCCAGATTAACTCATTTATTATTCCATCTTATTTCTATTTTATTTTTCATTTAACAGCTTAAGTATAAAGTAAAAAATAACTCCACCTCTTACTCCACAATCAAACATTATCATAATATTAAGTTCTGCAGTGTGATTTTACTTGTTTTTCAATTTTACGGATAGAATGATGGATTGAAAACAAAATAATATTCTTGAGCTTCCGATTAAAATATCTGACGAAAGAGAGGATTATAGAGTTCTCTTTTGGTACTCCACTTGAAAAAAAGCCAGAGTTTTTCTTTTGTTACCTCATTGTCTTGGGTATATTTAATACATATTTTTGTGTCAGTGGGCTGCCTTTGTTTTATATTCGTTCTCTTTCATTATTTCCAAGTGGGTTTGGGCAGGTATCTGGTCAATGTTGATATAATAGAATACTAGTATTTTGTCCTTAGTACAAAATTTAAATAAAAAAATTACAAAAAATAGAAATAAATTAAACCAAATCTTTTTCATATTTATCAGTATGTCTTTATATAATTTCTCTTTATTTAACAATAAAATAAACTATTTTGTCTTTACATCTCCATTAAATAGAAAAGTAATTAATATTTAGTGAGCAAACATATTAATCACTTCTTATTTTGTTGTAATCAATAACATAAAAAAAAAGAAATACATGCACTAAATACAACCTTCATATGAAGATGGGGTTCGTGTTGATGCTAATAGCGCGTTTAAACTTGCAAATGAAACTACTAACTTCGAGCCTAGCGTGGTAAAAAGGTAAGTGGTAGAATAAGAATATTAATTGGAAACAGTTCTAATTTCTGAAAACGCTCTTAATTAGCTCTGTCCCAATTAGAGTGGAAAAAATGGCGCGGCGGAGCCGGTTCCATCACGGAACGGTACGGAATGGTACGGCACTGCGTGTCAATTACGTACCGTGACACGTAATTGACACGCGTGTCCCGTGCCGTGACCATTTGCGTGCCGTGCTCATCTTTTGAAACTTTGGCACGACACGGCACGGCACGTGAAAGATTTAGTCACTGCACGACACGACACGTAGTCACGCGAGTCACGTGTTATTAGCACCATTATATATTGATTTAATGGTGAATCTTGAATAAACTAACCTAAATTATGGTTAAATGGTCACGCGAGTCACGTATGGTCACGGCACGTTTAGGCACGGCGTGACTCACGTAGCGTGACAATTCGCATGCCTTGACCACCCCTTGACATTTTGGTCACGGCACGTGAAAAATTAACTTGATCACGAAACGGCATGTTTTTTCCACTCTAGTCCCAATGTCTTGTTCAACTCTTTAAAAATTACAACTTTTGAAAATACTATTAGCAAGCTTTTAAACTTAAAATCTAACTAATTCTACTCATAATTACTTTTTTCTCTCAATTTGCCTCCGAAACAAAAAAGAAAAGATTTTTCACCTACATTTTATTTTCCTCTGATCATTCTCGTCAAATTTCCCAACAATTTGTGATGAATTTTATAAATATAAACTACGAACGTCTTCTACTTGAATTTCTCTTTCAAATTAAATTCACGATGTTGTGCTTTTGAGTCATGTTTGTGTCGATATATATATATATATTTTTACAGTAAAAGTCCTTAGGCACTTGAAATTATGTTTCTCAAGCTTTTATACTTCTGTCTTCAATCCTTTAAAGTACTTGCGTCAAACTTTTAACTTTACACGTAATTTATCAATTATTTTTTTGAAAGTAAAATCCCGTAGTTACTTTAAATTTTATTCCTCAAGCCTTTAAACATTTGTCTACAATCCTTTAAAGTACTCGTGTCAAGTTTTTAAATATTACATGTAACTTAACAATTTTTTTTTTTTTATAGTAAACGCCCATAGGCACTCTAAATTTTGTTTCTCTAGCCTTTAAACATTTTTCCTGCAACCCATTAAAATACTCGAGTCAAGACTTCAAAACTTACATCTAACTTGTCAATTCTTTTCTACAATACAAGTCTGTATGCACTTTAAGTTTTGTTTATCAAGCCTTTAAATGTCTGGTTACAACACTTTAAAGTACTCGTGTCAAGCCTTTAAATCTTACATGTAATTTATAAAAAAAATATTACAGTAAAAACCTATAGGCATTTTAAATTTTATTTCTTAAGACTTTAAACCTTTGTCTACAATTATTTAAAATAATTGTCACAAGTTTTTAAACCTTACACGTAACTTATCAAAGTGCAGTTTTTATACATAGCATATGAAACCTTTTAATCCAACATATGAAGCCTTTAAATCTAGCATATCAAGTTTTTATACGTAGCATATCTTTAAGAAAAAAATAACAAAACGAATATAATTGAAAAGTACTTCATTATGGATCTCATTTGAAAGAAAAAATCGAGTAGAAGACGTTCGTACTTTTAAATTTGCAAAATTTGTTACAGATCGTCGAGAAAATGGACGAAAATGATCTAAAGAAGAAAAAAAGAGCGGGTGAAAGAAATCTTTTCTTCTTTTGACTTGGAAACAAATTGAGAGTTAAACTAGTTAGGGGCGTTTTCGTAGATAAAGACTTGGGGAACAAAATCTTTTATCATTTTTAAAAATATTAAAAATATTTAAAAATAAACAAAATTGAATAAAATTGCAAAAAATGTTAAATTGTTGAAAGTTAAATGTGTAAAAGCAAAGAATAACATTTCCTATTTTTTTTTTTTTGAATTATGGCGCTTTCTGATTTTTCCAAATTGAAGTTTTCAACTAAGCTGTTGGATTAATTTAAAAAAAAAATTAAATACCATTTCCAAATTGAGGTTTTCAACTAAGCTGTCTGATTTTTCCAAATTGAAGTTTCCAAATTGAATTATGGCGCTTTCTGATTTTTCCTTTTTCTATTCTTATCTTATATGAAGAAATCACCTTTTATGTTACCTAACTTCCTCAATAAGCATTGATTTCATTTTTGTCCATGAGTAGATGAATTGCCAAGCAAGCACACAATTGAACATAATGATACAAAGTTAGATAAAAGGAAATTAAGAATTAATATTTAATACGCTTGTGTTCGGTTTCATATATATAAATGCTATAATTTCATATTGAGTTTGGAAGTTTTAGTGCCAGAGACACACACGCACACACACATTTTAATAAAGATTGAAGTTAAAGTTATTAACTATTGAATATTTGCAAAGAATTTGCATTCGAATGTGCGACACATCTCACAAGAACAACATTATTATTTTTATTTCTTAAAATAAAGACTGATTCTCGTGTCAAATATATATTCATTTGAAGATGCAAGTAGATCAGACTATGTCCAACTTGCTGAAGTATTTTTTTTTTTAATACGAGAGACAGATTACAAATTCAACTCCAGCTGAAGTTAGCCCTTCTTTTGCTAAAAAAAGATTTGGTCGTAATATATTTGTCTTGTACCAAATATATATTTTTTTGAATAGATTGAAAATCAAGTTACACAGCTGTCTAATTAATGGCGGAGTCGGTATGACTCAGAAAGAGAATAAATCTGCTGTGATTCTCGGAGAATCACAGGACCTGCGATCCGATCTCAATCATTTGTCTTTCTCGAGATGTGTATATGAAAATTTACTTTTCTGAAAATGTTTTCGAGATCTATACATATAAAAGTTTGAACTGTTGTTCTCAAAATTTCAGAATCCTGTGATCCCTCTCGGAATCGCAGCAGATTTGAACTCGACTCAGAAATATGTTACTGTCTAGGCCCAATTCGTTTTCGTCCTAACATCCTTTCACATTAAGCAGCCCACTTCGTTTAATTTTTCTTGCAACCCAACTCTCGCCATCCGATACTGGGTACCCATAGGTACCAGAGGGGATTGCCATATTTTATTAAAGAGGATGGTATTTTCAATACCAATTCTGTTTATTCGTGAAAAAAGAATAACAAAATGAATTTAACTCGCAAAAGATAGAAAAGCGACAGGAGCAGTTTGTTGAACATATTAAAGGTCAAACAATTATCTTATATTTAAAGATCAAATAATTACATCTTATCTAGGAATCAAACACTTGCATTCTGAGAAAAAAGAAATAATTTTTCATCTTAACTTAAGGACCGTCATATGCTAACGCCAATCATAATCTTAAAACTGAAGTGCGGAACATAATATATGATTCTATAGATATTTCATGGGATAACTCGATCCTTTGAGAGATCGCCCACCGTCTCTGTGAGCGCGAAACAGATCTAATGGCAAAAAGTCTTTCTTATTGGTTCGTCATATGGTGGTGGGAATAGGTCTTCCAAGACAACAAGACTTGACCCTTGAGAGATCATTTCCAATTTCCTTCATTGATCTTTTATCTCTTTTCTTTGATGGTGGAAGAAGAGAAGTCACTCAGTTAAAATTGTAGTTGTTCAGAAATCTGAGTTGTGTCTATTATCTTGTGCCTTGAGAACCAATCTTTATATAAGATAATACATCCAGCACCACATGTGCAACTGCACCAAATTTTGTGCGGGCACACAAATGGCCAAACACGTCTATAGAACTGCCTTTCCCTGAATAACCACTTTCCTGGATTACCACCAGTAATTTTGTGTGGTTTCATAGGGCCGCACAAATATCGACAGTAATTTTGTGTGGCCACACAAGGTCGCACAAAGTGCTCAATCCAGCCAACTAAAACTGCATTTTATAGCTTTTCTCAATTTGGTTAGTACGGCTGCACATAATCCTCTATGGACGCACAAACCCCCAGGAACGTAGTTCTTTTTAATTGCAAATCTCAGAATTAGTCTATCAATGATTTGATATTTGCCTAAATTGTTATACACATTTATGGACCACACCCTATTGAATACATAGATTGTCAAATAATCCATATTAGATTATCAAATAATCCATATTAGATTACTTTAGTTAGACAATCATACATGACAATTGATGAAGCCAAAACATATAGCGAAAATCATTATATTTTCTTCCGGAAAATAGAAAAAAGGGAATGCGAAGTAGCCATTTTCCTGATTTATTTACCGCAAACGTGTTTTTAGGTCTTTTTGGTAGATTTTTGAGAAAGTTGCATATTTAGGACAAAAATAGAGCAAAAGTGTCACATTTAGGCGATTTCTGAATAAGGTGTCAAAATAGGACATCACATGGAGCATGCAACACCTCACACGAGGTGCATAACATGCAAAATGAAGACATTATGAAGAAAATCTGCTAATATATGGCACGCAACATGGAGTAGAAGAGCTACGAATTGGCTAAGTTTGGAAGTCTACGCAACATATGACACATATGGTAGCATAGCTGAGTCATGAAGATCAATAAAGTTCCCCACTTTGTATGAACTTCAAGGTAGCCTACACAACAATCTCGAGACAAAGCTCCACATAAAGTTGTAGATCTCGTTTTCTACTTTCCAACGAGCTTTGAATATCACCTCAATCGGAGTCCGGATGACCAAACTACGGCTAAAATACGATTAAGTGTCTGATCCATATGACATCCTCCATGCCGCATGCGACATCCTCCATGCCGCATGCGACATACTCTGATGCCGCACGATCTGTGAATTGTCCTAAAAATAGACTTTCTCTGATGGGCCTTCCAGAAAAACGTGAATTCCTAATGGGCCTTCTACGCGTTTTCTTAAGAACCAAGCTATTGGCTTCATCTATCCAATCATGGGTGGACCCCACGTTCCCCACTACTTTCACTACTCCACCTCTCATTTAGGAAGGCTATAAATATCTCTCTTGTAATAAGATTTAGTGTGCGTGTTTAATTGTATCAAGTTCAGAATAGTAGACTAGCAATCCTCATTATTAGGTTAGGTTAGAGAGTTACTTAGAGAGAGAATGATAGTCATTAGAAGTCAAGCAAGAGAAAAATGTGTCATCTAAGGAGGCAGATGTTCTTTCATCTTCAATTGGGTTGTAATTTATGTTATCCTTATTTTAGTTCTTTTATTTTGCCATAGCCATGAGAAACTAAATTTCTCATCTCTAGGATGATAGTTGTACTTGAATTCTTAACTATGTTTAGTATATGTTTATGTTATGGTTTGAGTTTTCCTTTGCACTTTAAATTCTTTTTTTTTGTATCCTTGCATACATAGTTTTGTCTACTATATGTCAATGATCTCCACGTACCAATAGGTGTTAAGTCGTTGCATCCTTGTGTGAGAAGGATAATGTATGTAAGTACTCCAAACACTTCGGTTAACGAGACTTGGCAACGGTTCAAAGACTAGGGTTAGAACCCAGTAGGCTCCCTTGGCAGGATAACGTAATTTGTACTTAAAACATTAGAAAGCACTTAGATTAATTAGGTACTTTGGGATATTCAACTATGGGGTAGTATAGGGAAAATATAATTGCGTACCTAAAATATTTTAGTCTTGATAGTTTAACTACGGGATATTTCAACTACGGGGTAGTATAGGGAGCAAAGATCCTAGAAAATCAAGTAGCTCCTAGCTAATGATTTTGCGAATTTTTCACGAGGTAGAGGCAAGCTTCCAGGACAACCAGAGATCAACCCGCGAGAATCAACTCAATACATTGCAACCAAGGATGATCAACGCTACGATGTGCACCTCCAACCGAAGGAGCACCTTTCCCACCTCCATCCAACTAAGCGAGGAAGAGTCTAGCTAACGACCTAAAATAAGCACTGCGTTGGAGGCAACCCATGGTTTTTTTACTTTTTTTTTTTTTGCACTTTTAATTTTTCTAGAGTCATGGGAAACTTACGAAATCCAGAACCGATAGGTACTTGATTGAAATTGTGATCAAGGAAGAAACCAAGGACAAAAAAGCCATTTTTCTATTGAGTATATAACTCATACGGTATCATTCCCTACCGGGACCAACTCTTTTGAAAAATATAGAAAAATTGAAGAATAAGGTCAAGCTTTAATTTGGGATGTTTAGCCTAATTCATAAACAAAAGCAGAACGTAATGGCCAGTAGCTGCTTGAGGATTTCAAGATAAACTACAATTCACAACTTTTTACAAGGATATATCTAAAAAGGCTCACAAAACTATATAGGCTTTTTTTTTTTCCGTTTTGTAGGGAAAGAATAAAAGCAAAAAAAAAAAAAATCTAGATAGGCTGATTTGTAACCATTCAATTGATCCCTAGAAGATAAGAAACAAGCGCCTTACAAAGCACTCCAACCATATCCAAATACCCCTCTCTCTAGACTTACATTTTCTGTTTCACAACCAAAAAAGGCACCACACCCAAATATCTTCTCAAGGCACCATGGCCGCTTCTCTCTCCAGCATGACTACTCTCTCAACCCCAACACCAGTCAGGCTGCTAAACATCTCCAATCCATACCCATCATCACCATCCCAAGTAAGGCTTCCTCCTTGTGCCGCTAGGCATTACACAAGACTCATCGTTAGGTCGACTCCATCAGAGATAGCCAACAAGGTGTCCGATAGCATAAAGCAGGCGGAGGAGACCTGCGCAGACGACCCAAGCGCTGGTGAGTGTGTTGCGGCATGGGACGAAGTGGAGGAGCTCAGTGCAGCTGCGAGCCATGCGCGTGACAAAAACAAGACAAAAGACCCACTTGAGGAGTACTGCAAGGATAATCCCGAGACAGATGAGTGCCGCACATACGAGGATTAACTGAATTGTCAGAATACATGTATTGATTTATCGAAGAGAGATCGCTCAAGTAGACAACAGTTAAGAGTGTGGTTTGGTTGGAATCAGAGGTTTCGGGTTATGTTGGGGTGTTCATCTCTTTTTTAAGTTTTATTGTTTTGCCTCTTTATTTTCAGCTATTGTATGCTTAAGAAAACATTGGAATAATGGAATTACAGATTACTAGTTTGTTACTGCAAAACATATGCTGGTACTGAGACAGAGCAGAAGCCAAAAGAGTAAAGGCAAAAAAATCATGAATCTGTTAGGATAGGTGCATCTTATCAGTACAAGAATCTTTCAGGTTATCATTCTCATACTAAATCAGATTATTAAGAGGGCTTTCAATCATCAAAGTAAAAAATGAGCTTGGGCTGAGGTAAGAAACTAAGAAATACAAAAGTGCACACCAAAATGCTAATCCCCCATGGAAAAGAGAGAATATAATATAATGAAGAGAAATATCTCTAGCCCAAAAAGTCAGATAATAACCCAGTACAAAAACGAGATAGGTCATATAAAGAGTGCAATGCATACTATTTACAAAATTTTAGCAAGTATGCTCCACACTACTCATTGGAGCTCATATTCCAAAACTCAATTTCATGTTCAAGAACACTAATAAACACCTCTTCAGCCTTTCTAAACACATCAATTGGGGCCTCTTTAAGGCGTCGATTGGCAATTTGTTGAAGAGATTTGCAATACTGCCCAAAATTAGAATTACCCCAACGTTGGCATGCCCCAAGAAGCTCGGTTGGTGTTTTGTGGTCTCCTTCAATGCAGAAAGAAAAACTCTCCTGGTATACCGTCTCTATTGCCCAGAATGCGGTAACTGCAACGGTGTAGTTGATGTCTGGTGTAGTGAAGCTATGTAGAAACCTAAAAGAGGGAATCTGTAATATTTTAACATTGGGATGTATATGCCAGTAAAGTTAAGTTGATAAGAACTTGTGTTGAATTCTCCGGGTTAAATTGGCGCATCTGTACTACGGATCCATATTTTCGTTTTCAAAGTCCAAACAGTCGATCCAAACCATTCAACATGATCTTCATATGAAAATGTACTTGAAGATCAAATTTTACATTTTTTTAGAATTTTTTACTATTTTTTCAAATAAGTAGAAAATCACCTAATATAAAAATTTCTGGACCATCCAAAAGTAGTGATTTTCAACCTATCTAAAAAACTAGTAAAATAAATTCTAAAAAGAGTAAAACCCGTAATCAACTACAGTTTCATATGGAGATCATGTTGAGCGGTTGAGCGGTTCAGATCGACTATTGAACTATAACAACAGAGATATGAATCCGTAGTACGGGCTGATTTGCACATGGCAAAGTACCATAGCCTCACTCGTATGCGTTTCATTTTATACAGGTAGGGCAAGATACTCACCTATTCTGTACAGGGTCTGGGACTTATTTAAAAGTTTTTGCAAAATTACTGTAGAAAGGAATAGCAATAAATTGAAAAAAAAAAAAATAGAAAGAAAAATCTATATTAGTCAAAGCACCTGCAGTATTCTGTATTTGCAGTAAGTGGGGTCATGCCACAGAGATCGACACCCCATTTTGAAGCTTCGTTCTTGAACCAAGACAGCTCATCACTTAGAGCAGCAAGCCCGCCTAATATTATCTCCATATCTGAGTTATTCTCTGATTCTTTCCAAGATTTTAGTAACACATTTGATAGAAAGGGTACAAATTCCCTCACAAAAACATAGTCTTGGCCCTGTAATTTCACATAAACATAAATGTTCAATATTAATTCCATTTGAGAAGCTCAAGTGATCCAAGCAATTAAGGTCGATTTGAGTAATGCTAAACGCTTGTCCTGTAGAGAGCATAAATATATTAAAAGAAGAATAAGAATGTTGTTTACATTTTAATGATTTGGGATAAAGAAACACACATTGATAGACTGTTACAATTCTTCACTCCATTTTTTGATAATTCAGACAGTAATATTACAACATTTCACTGTATGCTCATTTTGTATGATTTGTTCTTAGTGAATGACTCGATTTGGCTAAATAATGCAGCAATCTACAGTTGCAACTGAAAACCTCCAAAAAAAATCCAACTTTCTTGTGGTGATCTTCAATACAGCTTTTTTTTTAATCAAATATCTGTCTTTTCTTTCTTTCCAATGAATGTAAATATTTATCTTGATCCATTCCCCCATGTAATCACTCCAAGCCACCTTTTAAAAGTTTTTTTTCTGAAAGCCCATATTTAAAGTTAGCTCAAAACCTGAACAATAATACACTAGGGGTGTCAATGATACCTTTTTAGCCGTTTACCCGATCCATATCGTATTCGATAAGGCGGGTATGGGTAAGTTTTTTTTTCGTTAGCTTATTGGGTATGAGTATGGATAAGAATTTTTTTTCGTTAACCAAATGAATAAGGGTATGTAATGACTATTTCGTACCCATTACCCTATAAGGTAATTATAAAATCTAAATATATATTCAATTCAATTTCCAACCCACCTAACTATGTATTCATGTTTTTGAATTTTCCTTTTTTATAAAAAAACAATTTAGTTGGAATTGATTGCACATTTATTTTTATTTTTTTATTAGAAATGTAATTACATATGTGTGAAATGAGTTTTTTATATTTAATTTGTAAAATATAATAAAACTAATTATTATATTAGTATTATCCGTTATTCATCCGCTACCATTTCGTTACCCAATAATATTAACAGTAGTAAGAGAAGTGTATGGTAAAGTCAATTTTTAATGGGTATGGGTAGGATATGGATAAAATCAATTTTAATAGGTATGGGTATGAAAATGGCTCCACCCGACCCGTACCGTACACATTGACACCCCTGTACTACACTAAACAACGGGCCCGACCAATTTTAGGTATAATCGATCTACGCCTCTCAAAAATAACAAAGAGTAGTTTCTTATTTGATATCAAATGAAATACGGAAAGGGTTTATGAAGAAATAGATTACCAGCCAACGCTTGAAAGAGGAGGCATCAACAGTCCCGTCCCGGATCGCAAGGATGAAAGGGTGACGCGTCGCTCGCTGGTACAGCTCATGGTGCTTGACCTGCCACGTGGCTGTCGGGCTCAGGTCGTCGTCCATCGTTTGATCGACACTGGCGCTGGCGCTGGCGCTGTATATGGACTACGGAGCGTTCGGAACTTGGGAGACTCATTCTCATCTCATAGTCACAGGCATTTATTGGATTTTGGGCTCTCAACTGAGCAATATTCCAGGTCCCGTTCGGTGATTTTACAAACAAAAGGGTTCCAATTTTTTTTTTTTTCAGCTTTTGTGTCTCATTATACTTTTATTTTTAAAAAATAATTATATAAAATATAAAATTAAAATATTAAAATAAAATCAATATATAGATATATATAGAGAGAGAGTGGCTAATATCAAAACGTTTGCACCAAGTCTCTCGTGCAACCAAGTCATTTCCGAATTTTCAAAGTCCAAACGGTCGATCCGAACCGTTAGATGTGATCTCTATATTAAAATCTGCTTGGAGACCAAATTTTATATTTTTTGGAATTTTTTTTACTATTTATTAAGCCACTTTAAAAATTACTGATCACATGGTCCAGAAATTAGTTGCACAGTTTTTACTATTCATCCGGATCAGCAATTTTCAAAGTGACTTAATAAATAGTAAAAAAATTCTAAAAAATATAAAATTTGGTCTCCAAGCAGATTTTAATATAGATTAAACATCTAACGTTTCGGATCGACCGTTTGGACTTTGAAAACCCAAAAACAACTTGGTTGCACGAGAGGCTTAGTGCAAACGTTTTGATATTAGCCACTCTCTCTCTCTCTCTCTCTCTCTCTATATATATATATATATAGATATATAATTTATTTTATTTTTTCTATTCACGTGTAAAAGTTTACAATATTTTAATTAGTATAAAAAACTTGAAAAAATACACTAACATAGATAATTTTTTACGTTCATATTTTAACTAATTAATTCTAATAAAATAAAATCTGATAAATAATAATTTTTATATGCATGTTGATCAAATCTTACGATTTTATTTTGACGTATAAATTTTTATTATTAGAAAATTAAAAAGAAGATACACAAGGAAGGCGTATAAAATAATAACATTTGAATCCTCCTCGTCAAACAAAAATTAATTCCAATTGAAGAAAAAATTAATTAAACTATTTATATTTAAAATTTAATTTCATGATCGTAATAGTTGCCTATCATTTAAACAGAAATACATCGGGTTTGACGAGAATATCAAGTCGCCATTTCGACCCCTGCCAAGCCATTGATTTCAGACTAGGGGTGTAAACGGTCGGATACGGATCGGAAAGTGGTTAAATTGTATTTTTATCTGTTATAATTTTTCGGATACAGATACGAATACGGATAGTTTCAGATACGGATCGGATATTAAATGGATACGGATCAGATATCGGACGGATACAAATACATATATAAATATAATTAGAATAATTAAAAATAAATTACTAATGTATATTTAGTAAAGATTAACATCTAAATATATTTTTTTCATTCATAAATTAGATCTAATATTTTTCATAATAAGTTTGTTGGTTACAAAACATATATCATATTATCAAAATATTAATCACTAATTATGTCATAGTGTTATATTGTTCATCAGAATATATATGTATATGCAGTTTAATAAATCATTCATATGTATATGCAATTTAATAAATTAATCTAAGAACATAGAGTATATTTGTTGTGGTTTAGGAGTGTAAATAGTCGGATACGAGTAGTTACATATAGTTAAAAATCTTAATGTATTCTTATCCGTTATGATTTTTCAAATATGGATACAAATACGGATACGAATTGGATAATTTAAGTAATTTTTCGGATTCGAATCCGGATAATATCCGACCTGTTTATACCCTTATTCCAAACACGAGGTTTCTCGTGAATTCAGATCCAGTGAAGTAACCCAATTTTTGAGTTTTAGATCAGGACCATCCGATTCAAATCCGCGACAATCCATTTCGAAGTGGAGCACACACATTCGACGACAGATTCGAATCGGATGGTCCCAGCAATTATATTAACAATTAACACATCAGATTAGTAATTTAAAAGAAATCACCGTTGTAGATGCTATAAAGAGTTTTTTTAAAGCAAACTTGCTAATTTAAAAACTGTGGTACATACCAGCAATTATATTAATAATTAACAGATCAAATTAGCAATTTAAAAGAAATCACCGTTATAAATACTCTAATTAAATAAGCAACTCTAATTAAATTTTTGAAATGGAGTGATTTAGAAATTATGAATCCCTTCAATTGCTAAATTCAGTAACGTGGCTCAATTTTTTTATTAAATATTTGCTGAAATGAAGATGCTCTTATAATACAATAAACAAATGGAAGTGATGATTGAAATAATCTAAGCCGTTGATAAAATTTGAATGGTTGGAATGGAAGAAAAGCACAATCCTGTTTTTTCCTAGTAGCAGATATGAATTTCATTATCGAGGCGCTGAACATGTAACACTACAAAATTGATGTCTACGGATTTTGATGTCAGGGACTCGCTACACCTTTTACTGTCCGCAGTCCGATCTTGCTTCTGTAGGATTTGCTTTGATGATACCTAACCTAACCCCTCTAAACTGGAATTCTTTCCTTTGCTGAAGAGCTGCTACTTCCGTGAAGCATCCACAGCTCATCAATTGTTACATAATTGCATTGTCAGTGAAATAGAATAATGTACGCCAGGTGCAGTTCAATATTAAGTTTGTTCTAGATTGTAGTGTTGGAATCCGTGTTAAAATGGGTGAAGAATCTAATAACAATGACACTGACAGATTGAAAAACATACAGGTTGGTCCCACGTATCAGTGTAATCCGTTAACATTTTGCCAGAAAAGTCTTCTCTGCAATCGCTCACCGCGGAATACGACGCCAGAAGAGACGAAGAAGACTTAGAACTTGAAGTGTGTTACTGGAAGCCATATTAATTTCATTTTTACTAACAGTGCGTATCTTTCAGAAATTAGCGAGGAAAAGGTGAAGTTTATTGCTAACACCTGAGCGATTAACTAGGGTTAGGATTACTCAGTCGGAAAGAATGCTGGATCTAGAGAGACGGCGCATTCAGCTTTTCATATTTGTCATTGGTCTCATCGCTCTTAGCATGACAGGTAGATATTCTCTCAACTGGTGATTTATGTTTCGAATTTAGGGGTTCAAATTTTCATCCTGTGGCTAGAAGTTACAACTTACAGTTCAAATCGAGTGACCCATGGGCTTAATCAAGCTTGCAAATTTGATAATTCAATTATCAATATTGAAGATGACTATTTTCTAAGGTTGCCTTTTTGAAAGATCAAGTTAGTTTTGAAATAGCCCTATTAGAAGTTCGTTACTACTTAAAAAGTGTATTATGTTATAAACAGAAAAAATTAAGTCGTTTGAGTGAATCGGGGTTTAATTGATGGTGTCGCAAATTTAAGAGGAGAGTTATGGGTGTAGTATGGGGTGTTAGGAGCGAGTTGTATATTAAGTGTAACTGTATACTTGGAATTAGTACTGTTTCTTCAATCAAATAATCATGTATCTGGATAAAATGTTAGTCGTTTGATAGCATGGTAGCAAGTCAGCAACCATAATTGCCATCAAGAAAAACAAAAATCCAAATTTTTTACATAAAATTTCATAAAAATTTCAACTCTATTCTGGAATTTCAAGGTACCGATCAGGCATGTTGCTGGTACATTCCAGTCAGTGAGCGAACTTTGTTCTGGTAGTAGTGAGCGATTTTGTTGTCATTATATTGTTTGATTTGTGTTTATTTTTTGCGGAGACTGGTCGGGCATGTTACTGTTGCATTCTAGTCAGTGACCGACCTTTGTTCTTCTGGTAATTGGATGTTATCATTTGTTTGATATGTCTTCAGTTTCTTCTTCTTCTTCTTCTTTTTTTTCTACTTAGTGCCTTCTTGAGTGTCCTGCATTCCCGCTCAATGTTAATTCCCAGAGTTTAATGTTAATTCCTAGAGTTTAATGTTATATGCATTAGAGACAGATCTAACTTGATTTATTTGGTACTTTCTCCAGCTGAGAAATTCAGAGAAATGGTAGGTGAAGAGGCTTCCTCAAAGAGTGGCAAATTCACCTTCTTAAACTGTTTTGACATGGGCTCCGGATCCCTCGCTTGTGGTGCCAAAGAAGGCGTTAAACTCTATGTTTACAACCTTCGATCGGCTCATGTAGAACGTGTGCGCCAGCAGGCAATCGAACAGGCCCTAGCTGAAGCTATATCTGAGGGCCGTGCACCAGCTGAGGCAGCAAAACTGGCACAGAAGGTTGGTGCCAAGTCTGCCAAGCTGGCATCCCGTCAGGCAAAACGTATCCTGGGCCCGCTTATTTCATCAGGTTGGGACTTTTTTGAGGCTATGTACTATGGGGGTTCCATGACTGAAGGTTTTCTGAGAGGCACAGGGACACTTTTGGGGACATATATGGGGGGGTTCCACGGGGAGCAGAGGGTTGGGGGTAAGATTGGGTACCTTATGGGGAGCCATATTGGGAGCTGGATTGGGGCAAGGGTGGGGCTGATGGTATATGACGTGGTCAATGGGGTGGGTTATTTGGTTAATTTTGTGCAAACTGAAGAAAGCTATCAATCTCAATCGGATTCTGAAAATGAGTATAAAAGAGAGGAGAGTAGTGAAGAAAGTCAATATTATGAGAGGCCAGATGAGGAGACGCAAGAATCAGAGGGTTTTAGTTTGTTTTGAGTTATACAGATTTAATAGATTTCGTGATGCGCCCATATTACGCAAGAATCAGAGGGTTTTAGTTTGTTTTGAGTTATACAGATTTAATAGATTTCGTGATGCGCCCATATTTCAGTTGAATACGTCTACATTTTTATTAATGGGTGGTATATAGGATGTGTTGGCCTTGAAAATAAATCACTGATTTTTCACTTCTTGTTGTGGTGCTCTGGATGGGTGAAGACGGGGTTGAAGTGTTAAATTGTACCAGTAGCACTTTATAAAGTAAAAGATGTATGATAGTTGGTTTTTGAAGTTAATCGGGGATTGTTAGAAAAGAAAAGAAAAGATAAAATACTGTTCATTAATCTGTCTTAAAATTTGGAAAATTTTCAAATATTTGGACTCAAAACATAATTTTCTTATGCAAAGTTAATTCTTTCTTCTTTTCATCCTGCACTGCTTTGATAGATGTTACAGTCGTAGTGTAGAAATGTTTCAATCATGGTTTGTGCGCTTCTTTGGAAATGAGAGGTTTTATAGGTTCATGATCACAAGGGTCTATTTTTTATGCGACCCGGGAGGATGGACCAGGGTGCAAGGGTAGTACATTTCCAATTCCTTGGTTTTTGTTTCTCGGAATTATTCGATAGAGGTAGCTCTGCAGCTGATACCAGTTATGAGCTCTGGTGGTACCTGTCAGTTAAAATGCCTGTACCATAGTCATAGTCTTGGCTTAGATAACGAGAAAGGCTTAAAGCTGTTTTACTGAAGCCATATCTTAGCTGTTATAATTAGGCTCATGTTCTTGTTAAAATTTGAGGACGGGTGTTAATTAGTTTTGATATAATTTTAACATGTGAGTTTTCTAAGGAAAATTAGAGAGCACCGTGCAACTATATTAATAAATGCTAGTTAGCTCTATAGTTGTTTAATAAAAAGCATTACTTGCTGCATGCCTGCATCTACCCACCATAAAATGTATGGAATCCATTGAAATGTCTGAAGAAGGTAATGAACCTTACGACCTTACATTTAATGATTGGATAGTATAGTCTCACTCCATAATTTTTTCAGGTTGTGGTTCAGTACCAGTCAATATCAATCAGCAAGGGCTGGTTTTACAAATCCAAAATATTGCACCCATGGGCCATGGCCCCACTCAATAGAAAAACAGAAAAACTGCTTTGATATGTACGATTTTAAAATGTTGAGTACCATTTTTCTCAAATGCACATTACGATTTAAAAGAAGAAACAAACAATACAACTATTTTGATGTGTTGTGCAATCTATGTCAAAAAGAAAAAAATAATAATAAGAGTAGGGCTATGGTACTATGCACAGCGTATATTGGTCTGTAGTGTATTGATTTTACCTGACCGGGTCGACCCGGACCGGGCAAACTCGTGACCCGGACCTGACCTTGAACCCGACCCAAACCGTCCTAAAGGGTTGGGTCGGGTTTGAAACGGGTCGGAAGTGGTTTTCTGGGCGAAACCCGACCATACCCCCACCGTTTCAACCCGCCTACCCGAACCCGACCCGCCCCGATCGAACCCGACCCCAAACCGGTCTAACCCGGCCGAACCCGGGTGAACCCGACCTAACCCCCCCTAACCCGACCCTAAACCCCCGGACCCGAACCTCCTGAACCACGCCCGCACCCGTGAGCCGCGACCGTGAACCGGACCTGCACCTGTGAGCCGCGCATACACCGGCGCAAAAATTGGGTTTTTTTGTTGTCAGCGAGATTCGAACCCCGAACCTCTCTCTCAACAACCTTACAACCAATACCTTTAACCACTAGGCCACTGTTAACTTGTGATATATTCCAATAACTTTAATATTTAATCTATTCTTAGATTAAGCCTTTAATTTTTTTATAGTTTGAGCCTTTAATTAGAATTTTTATGATTATTTAAATACAATATATAAATAATAAAGAATAATATATATATATATATATATATATATATATAAAGGTTGGCTAATGTCATAACGTTATAACTTCGGCCGAAGTTATAACGAGTCATTTTTGCAATTTCAAAATCTAAACAACCGATCCGAACCGTTCAACATGTTCTAAATATTGAAATGCGCTTGGAGACTAAATTTTACATTTTTTGAAATTTTTTTACTATTTATTAAGCCACTTTGAAAATACTGATCCGGTGGTCCAGAAAATTTTACTGTTTTTTACTATTCACAGTAGATCTGCGATTTTCAAAGTGAGTTAATAAATAGTAAAAAAATTCCAAAAAATGTAAAATTTAGTCTCCAAGCACATTTCAATATTTAGAAAAAGTTGAACGGTTCGGATCGGTTGTTTGGATTTTAAAAACTAATAAATGACTCGTTATAACTTCGGCCGAAGTTATAACGTTATGACATTAGCCGGTCTCTCTCTATATATATATATATATATAATAGCCGTATCGTATCTTTCATTTTTAAAAATATGAATTAACATATATACATATTATTTGACATCTTAATTAAAATTAACATATTCATATGCTAATTGATATGTTAATTCTATAAACTTTAATTTGAATTAACATATGTATCTTCTTAATTAAAAATATTTTATACTATATTCCTGTCCATCTGATCATGATCATGTTATATATATTAGTATATTTATACTAAAATACGCTAAATTACTTGAAATTATGTTGAATTACACTATATTAAGTTAAATTACATTACATTACGCTAAAATACGGTAAATTACATATGAATAGAGACGATATTTTCACTGAAAAGGTGAAAAACGACGACGAAACTTCAAACGGTCATAAAACGGTGCTTGAGTGTCCGATTTCAGCAAATGACCACTTTTCAGAAAGCTTGCGAAAATGCGCATGCATCCGTGCTAGCAATGCTGGATTTCAAAATTCAGAATTGCCAAAAAACAAAGGGAAGAGCCTCAAAACTTGAGTTGAAGTTTCCGATTAAGATTTTCATTTCTATTATTCAATCCAACTAGCTCAGTAAATTAGTTACATAATGAACTTGTAGAATACCAGTTTTTACTATTTTCGGAATTCTTTTACTATTTTTTATGATTAATGAAAGATGGCACAGAATCGGTCTATTTTAGCGTAATTTACCGTATTTCAGCATAATTAGTGAAGTTATTGTAATTTCAGCACAGAATCGGTCTAAATTGCACACTTGACTGTTAGTACGATTTAGTATTTAATTAATTGTTTATTAAAAAAATTGACCAAAAATTAGAAATGTTCCGAAGATGAGAACGGAGAACCTATAATATTACTTTCAACATAACAGCTCTCTCTTCTTTCAATAATTTTAGTATTTAATGATTGTTGTTTAGTATTTAATGATTTTTATTTTAGTATTTAATGATTGTTGTTTAGTATTTAAATTAACTTTTGTTTTAAAATAATTTGGTTTTAAAGATAAAAAATAATTCAGTTTTAGAATAATTTAGTTTTAAACTAATTTGGTTTTAGAATAATTCGGTTTTAACAAAATTAGATTTAACATAATTTGATTTTGTTATAACAAAAATATATTGAGTTCAAATAAAAAAAAAGGAAAAAAAAAACTGAAAAAAAAAAGCCAAAAACCCCCAAACAAAACAGAAAAAAAAAAACAAACCGACCCGGACCGGACCGACGTCCCGACCCGACCCAACCAGCCCCGACCTAACCCGCCGGGTTTAGGCCGGGTAAGGGTCGGCCAACTCAAACCCCAACCCGACCCCCCCTACCCGACTCAACCTGTTGACCCGGGCTAACCCGTGCCCGAGTCAACCCAGGGACTGGGCGGGTTTGGACCGGACCGACCCGACCCTAACCCGTTTCAATACACTATTGGTCTGCACTATGTACTTAAGTCTTTGGTTTGAAAATTCTAACTATCGATCCGAACCGTTCAACATGGTCTTCATATGAATATACTTATAAACTAAATTTTACAATTTTTTAGAATTTTGTTTACTATTTTTTTAGATGGGTAGATAATCACTTGATATGAAAATTCTGGACCATCCAAAAAGCAGTGATTTTCTTCCAATCTAAAAAAATAGTAAAAAATTCTAAAAAATTGTAAAATTTAGTTTACAAGTACATATTCATATGGAGACCATGTTGAACGGTTCGGATTGAACTTCAGAATTTTGAAAACAAAAATATTGATACGTAGTACGGACCAATCCGCGTTATGCATAGTACCATAGCCTCACTCAAAAAAATAATATAATTTACACCTCAAAAACGAAAACTTAAAGATTATGTTTCAGAAATTCAGATCAACATGTCTCAGACCTTTCTGAGCAGCTACGGAAGGAAAAGAGAAAAGAGTGCAAAGAAATTAGGGAAATATTTCCTAGCAAAGAGAAGCAGTTCAGATTATATTTTTGTATCAATTTCTTTACTGGAGAGTAGGTTCAATGGGCATCGGACCTACTTTGGTTCGATGGGTTTAATCACCGTCGATTTGCTTTAAGATTCGTGCAGAACGCTTTAAACAGTGTCTGTTTCAATTTTTTCTGTGCGCACAAATCTTAAATTAGATCGGACGGTCATCATGCTCATTGAACCTAAAAGTAGGTTCGATGGGAATCGGACCTAGTCCGTTCTCCAATTTCTTTTAGGTTTAGAATGCTTGCAACAAAAAGAGTGCAGAGAAAGGATAACAGAAGCACGTAATTTAGAGAGGTTTTGACTGGAATATACAGCGGCGTGCCCCAAAATAAGGACAGTTTTTTTTTTTTTTTTTTTAATCTTTTTTTCTTTTCACCGCTGTAAAAAAGAAGGTTGCCTAGCTACTTACACCTTGTTTGGATGGAGAAGGGAGAGAATGGAAAGAAAAGAACAATTTCCGTCGAATCGTATTTGGTTGATAAAATTATGTCAGAAAGGTTTATTCTTGTATTATTATAATCAATAGAATTGGTTTCCCTCTTGATTTGGAATGTAACGGATGGAAAAATTTTTTGTTACAAATATTTAAAAAAAAAATAGCACAAATGCTCAACTCTATATCTTACCTATATAATTCTCATACAAGTTTTTTATCTCAAACCTACAACAACCACCGAATTTCTCATTAATCTTTTAAATTTAATCAACTAAACAAGAAATAAGACGTAAAAGAAAATTAAATTTATTTTCTCTCATTTTAAACACGAAGAGATTAAATATGTTAATCTTCCTTTCTATTCCATTTCATTCCCTTCTATTATTCACCTCCCCTTCCTTCCTCTACTCTCCATCCAAACAAGGTGTTAGAGGTGTACAAGAAGAAATTCAGATCAAGTACAGTACTTGATTGAGTACAATTAGATCTGAATAGTTAATTTTAATTTTGTACAATCTCAAAACGGATCCCTATATTTAAATAGGCACGGAAATTCAATCGTTGGATTGAGATTGAGAGTTAATGGAAGCTAATTGTACTTAATCAGGTACCAGTCAAAATTGAACTAGTATGTCCCAGTCCAAGTTACTTTTAATTTTTTTTAACATGTAATTAACTTCTATCTTTTAGTTATATCACTCAATTATAGAAAATTTTATTATCAGTGTTTTTGGTTTATTGTAAATACATAATTTAATTAAATACTTAAGACATATGTATCTCCAATTTCTTACTTGGTTATGATATTCTAAATGGACACAACTATTTGATTAACTACATTCATTAATATAATAATATTCTTTTTCTTATTGGTGATTTTTGTATCACACACGTAATATTATTGTTGTTGATTAAAGTAAAATAGTCCATGTTAACTTTTTGAATAATTATTTCAATCTCCTCACTCCCTCCGGTACCCGCATTGTACCCGCAGCAACAATAGAGGAAAGTTGTACTACGGTCCTCACTAATTAAAGGAAGGTTGTACTATGGTCCCCACTAATTATATGGTCTCCTTTCTCAATCTCCACACTCGTCTCCACGTCAACCTTCATAGGTATAAATACTTGAAACATAAAATATTAATACTTGTAAAATAAGATATAAATACTTGCATGCGTAACTTGATATGATCATTCCCTTTTCCAGTCCCCTAATCGTTCCGCGTCAACCTTCCTCTAATGAAGTAGTAGGGATCCCGTATCTCCCATCAACATTCCCTAATAGTCTCCGCGTCAACTTTTCTCTAACAAAAATAATTGACCTTACATGTATAAATACTTACAATACTTGATATTAATACTTTCAAATGTAATCCAGTGTCATATGTAAAAAAATATTTGCAAGTATAGGTATAAATACTTGGTGACGACGAGCCTGAAAGTACGTCATCATGGATCTCATTTGAAAGAGAAAATTACGTAGAAGATGTTCGTTGTGTTAGATTCGCAAAATTCCTCACAAATCGTTATAAATATGGCAGTTAAGGTGCAGGTACAATGCGGGTACTGGAGTACGGATACTCATATCAGCTTCCTAACTTTTTAGGAGAGTTTTATAATGTTTGTTTAAAAATAGTTTAGTTTATCCTAGCTTTCTTATGTTGAATGCTATTGTTTGTGTATTCATTTGTTTTGTTTTTGTGAAAAATAATTACTGCACTAATTTCAAATTCGTATGTTGCCGAATTAATTTGTAATAGAAAAGCATCGTAATGATAAAAATAAGTAGAGTATATGATTATTGTATATGTTTCTTTAGTTTTTTTTTTAAAGAAATTATATAAATATATTGAAAGAAGTATATGTTTCTTAGTTGTATTGGATATTTTGTTTGTAGGCTCTTTATATATAATTTGATATTCAAAACATATAAACAAAATATCTGTATGCCATAAAAATATTCTTTCTGATTTGGACATTTGGCTACAACTATATAAGTATAGAAATATTCAATTAAATAATTAAAATGATCTACTACATGTAGTAATTGTATAAGAAAGTTAATAATTTATTAAAATGAAATTTAAGAGAATTAACATTGGGTATCTATTGATTAAAAAAAAATCCAATATTGGAGGGTTAAATGCCTCTAATTTTTATGCCTCTATCATATCTCCATTTTGAAGTTCTAAGAATATTATAAATTCTAAATTGTTTATTTCAGAATATAAACCGGTAGATATGATCTATATTGATTTTTACCACACGTAAATAAAAAATACACTTTTCGATTTTATTTTTATGTGAATCACTAAGTTGAAAAAATAATCATTAAAAAATATTCACATCAATATATTTTTATAAACTCTAGATAACAATAGAACAGAGCGTGCATAGAAAAATAATATTAATCATATTTAACGTCGTTATCTTGACATTTAAGTCTTAAATTTTTTAATTATCTAAAATGAAAGCATAATAAAAACATAAAAAATGAAGATATTTGAAAAACCTTAAAGAATAAATTGTTTATTACATAGAAGTTTTGAATGAGGCTACGGTAATATGCATATAACAGATCGGCCTTGTGTTATGTTACCATATCTCTATTTTCAAACTACAGACAGTCAATCCGAACTATCAAATATAATTTTCATATGAAAATGTACTTGAAATCAAATTTTATATTTTTTTTATAACTTTTTACTATTTTTTCAGATAGGTAGAAAATAACTTGATTTATAAATTTTGAACTATATGTAGGTAGTGGTTTTCTACTAGATAGGTGTAAAAGTGTTAATTTTAGCAGAAGTATGAGACAGAGAGTTAGAGAGTTATAGATTTTGTATTGTATTTGATATATCTTTCTTTTTTCAAGTTACAAGTATATATACTCTCTTGACACCTTATTTCCGTTATCACTAACGGTAACACCCTATGCACCTATATCTTATGATATTTACAATTTGACCCTTATTCCATTTTACACTATTACCCCTCTAATTACTTTTATTCTTCAACACTCCCCCTCAAGCTAGGATTATAAAAATCAATTAATCTTAGATTGCTTGTTATTTCTTCAAACACCTTTGGAATGAGACCTTTCGTGAAGATATCGGCTAATTGGTCTTGACTCTTCACGTAAGGAGTTTCGATTTCCTTTGCTTGAACTTTCTCTCTTATAAAATGACAATCGACTTCAATATGCTTTGTTCTCTCGTGAAACACCGCATTTGAAGCAATATGTCTTGCCGCATTGTTATCACAAAACATTTTCATCGGTTTGTTAATTTTGAAGTTCAATTCTTCTAATAATTGTTTTATCCAAGTGAGCTCACTTGCGGTGGATGCCATGGCCCGATATTCCGCTTCCGCACTTGATCGCGCCACGACATTTTGCTTCTTGCTTTTCCATGTGACTAAGTTTCCGCCTACAAATGTGCAATAGCCGGTTGTTGATTTTCTATCGAAACTCCCGGCCCAATCTGCATCGGAATAGCCACATACTTCGTTAGATTTATTATTTTTCATCCATATACCATTTCCGGGTGATTTCTTTAAGTATCTCAAAATTCTATCTATTGCATCTAAATGCGGCTTTCTTGGTGAGTGCATAAATTTACTAATTTGACTCACGGCATATGAAATATCCGGTCTAGTTACCGTTAAGTAAATTAATTTTCCTACAAGTCGTTGGAATTGGTTAATATCTTCCAACAATTCTCCATCTTCGGTATTTAGTTTACAATTACTATCTATGGGTGTTGAAGCCGGTTTTGACCCTTATTTGCCCGTTTCTTTTAAAAGGTCAATGGTATATTTCCTTTGTGAAATAAACAGTCCCTTGGTTGAGTGGGCTATTTCAATTCCTAAAAAATATTTAAGTTTACCAAGGTCTTTTATTTCAAATTTTTCTTTTAAATATTTTTTCACAATGTCAATTTTCTCATGATTATTTCCGGTTATAATTATGTCATCAACATAAACAAGAACAATGGTAGTATCATTATTTTCATGTTTTGAAAATAAGGATGTATCGGTTTGGCTTACTTTAAAACCGCAAAAACTTAAATATTGAGATAATTTGCCATACCATGCCCTTGGAGATTGTTTAAGTCCGTATATTGATTTTTTTAACCTACAAACAAGGTTAGTATTTTTTTCTTTTACATGACCCGGTGGGAGGGTCATATAAACCTCTTCTTCAAGTGTTCCTTGAAGGAATGCATTTTTAGCGTCCATTTGGTGTAAATTCCAACCACTGTTTACCGCTATCGAAAGTAGAATTCTTATGGTATTCATCTTTGCTACCGGAGCAAAGGTTTATTGGTAATCAATACCGTATGTTTGGGTATACCCTTTGGCAACTAGCCGGGCCTTATACCTTTCTACGGATCTATCGCTTTGATATTTTATTTTATAAACCCATTTGCATCCTACGGATTTTTTATTTTTTGGTAATGGTTCAATGGTCCATGTATTATTTTTTTCTAAGGCTAGAAGTTCTTCTTTCATAGCCTTGCACCATACCGGTTGGTTTATGGCTTCCTCAAAGTTTCTTGGTTCTTCCATTTTGGAAATTGAACTAAGAAATGTATGATGGTGTTTTGAAATATTTTCATATGAAATATAATTTTGAATAGGATATTGAACCTCATAGGTTACGAAGTCTCGTAACCTTGTTGATGGTTGAGTAGGGCGAGTTGATCTCCTTGGTGCGACTTCTTCTTCAATAATTTCATTTTCTTCAATATTCTCGTTTTCTTCTTCCTCGGCCTCGCTTTGAGAAGTGTTGTTATTTTCGCCTTCATTTTCTTCTTCTTCTTCATTTCCTACAACTCTTTGCTCCTCAATTTGATTAGTAGTCATAGGAATGCCAAAATTATTTGTACTAATATAGTTATCAAGCTCATTTTTATTTTCTTTAAAATATAACTCATTTTCAAAAAAAGTTACATCTCTTGAAATATATAATTTACTATTTATAGGATCATAACATTTATAACTCTTTTTTTGAGATGAATATTCAAAAAAAATAATTTTAATAGAAGTATGGTCTAGTTTATCTCGTTTATTTTGATATACATAACATGTACATCCAAATACTCGTAAATGATTTATATTTATTTTTCTTTGGTAAATGATTTCTAGTGGACTTTTTTTGTTTAGAACAACACTTGGCAATCTATTTATCAAATAAGTTGCGGTGAGAACGGCATCCGACCAATAACTTTTTGGAACATTATTTTGAAACATAAGTGCTCTTGTCATTTCAAGTAAATGATGATTTTTTCTTTCGGAAACTCCGTTTTGTTGTGGGGTATAAACACAAGTAGTTTGATGTATAATTCCTTTATGTTTCAAAAAATTTGAGAAATTTTGATTTACAAATTCCGTTCCATTATCGGTCCTAAGAATTTTAATTTTTGTATTGTATTGATTTTCAATTAAATTTGAGAAATCTTGAAAGTGAGAAAAAACTTCACTTTTATTTTTTAAAACACATAAGTATGTTAATCGTGAAAAATCATCTATAAATGTAACAAAATATTTAAAACCATTGTAAGAGTCTACCGGGGCGGGTCCCCAAACATCGGAATGAACAAGTTCAAATATATTGTTACTTTTAGAATTTGAGATTACAAAAGGAAGTCTCGTATGCTTTGCAAATTTACATACTTCACAATTACTACAATCTAGATTTGGAAAATCAAAAATACTTTTTAAAATTTTATCGGAGGGATGTCCAATTCTTTTATGCCATAAACTTCCCATATCTTGTATTTGTGTGTTGAAATTACATTTTCGGCTATTAAAAAAATAAAGTCCATTTTGAAAAAACCCTTCACCAATCATCATCTTGGAAGTCATATCTTGAAAAAATACATTTCTAGATGAAAATATAATCTCACAATTTATTTCTTTTGAAATTTTTCCTATAGATAATAAATTAGAGGTGCAATTTTTTACATGTAAAACATGTTTAATTTCTTTGGAAAAGAACTTGATTGAGCCATAACCATAAATTCCATTTTTTCATCATTTGCAACATATACATATTCTTGACCTTTGCCCTTTTGGTAATTATACAATAAATTTTTGTTTCCGGTCATGTGATCGGTTGCACCGGAATCTAAAATCCAAATCAAATTATTTTGAGAATGGTCAAGATCTAAACTACCTAAATTTGTACATTTTAGTTGACTAATTTCACTATTTTTTATTTTATCATTGTTTGGACTTGTACCAACTCTTTTGTTTGGTATTATATATTTTTCCTCATTTGGGGTTTGGTTTAGACAGAGTTCTCTGGAAAATTTGTTTTTCATATAATATTCAGCGCTGGGCCAAGGCACAATTGAATGAGTTTTAGAAAAACCTGAGGACGGCCCGTTCAACAGCTTGCTTAACATTTCTAAAATCAAACTCAGCTCCGCACGGGTTATTGGTTTTGTTTCTCCCAACTCGTTTACAGCAGCGGACCCGTTATTTATTGAACCGGTCGTTGTTTCTCTCTTCTCTTCGCCCGTTCATCAAATCGAGTCTCTTTGTTCGATCCGAGAAAATGCGCCGCTTCAGCAGCAGCGAATCCTTTCTTCTCCCCCTTAGAGTTACTCGGCCGATCGCCTCCACCGTTCTCCTTCCACCATTTCGGCCGGAGATGAGGATGAAGGAACCAACAACGGTCACTATGGTGGTTAACTTTCTTGCAGTTCGTGCATCTATCTCCTTCCTCTTTATTGCTAGGTTTTTGAGTTTGGTAGTCCGAATTAGGGTCAGAAAACTTCACTGTCACCATAGTTGAGGAGGAGACTTAGGTATTGAATCAGATATTCGAGAGGAGAAAAAGAGGTTTGTTTTATTTGGTATTTTTCTGATATTTGATTTGCTGGTCTTTCTGGTTTTTGGTCTGTTTTCCTGTTTTTTTTTTTTTTGGGTTTCTGATCTGGCTTTTTGCTGGTAAAACAGATGCTCTAATAGAATCAGGGTTTCTATTTCTGAGAATGAGATTTTTGTATTTCTATTGTATTTGTATTTTCTGGTAAATCACGGAAGCTTGGAGCTTTATCGGGTTATTGGGTATTGTTATTGGATTTTTGAGAATGGCTCTGATACCATGTTAATTTTAGCAGAAGTATGAGACAGAGAGTTAGAGAGTTATAGATTTTGTATTGTATTTGATATATCTTTCTTTTTTCAAGTTACAAGTATATATACTCTCTTGACACCTTATTTCCGTTATCACTAACGGTAACACCCTATGCACCTATATCTTATGATATTTACAATTTGACCCTTATTTCATTTTACACTATTACCCCTCTAATTACTTTTATTCTTCAACAAAAAGAAATCTTAAAAATAAAAATAATTTCTAATATATTTTATATAAAGATTATGTGTAACCGATTGAACACTGAAATTCAAACGCTCAAAATAAAGATATAAATTCATGAGGAGGATTCAAATGCCTCCATTTTTAAAAACTTTAATAACTCAAAATTTAAAACTTAAAAGTCAAATATGATCTATATTATTTTATCTATGCATATGTAAAAAATTATGACATTTTAATTTTGTTTTCGTTGTCATCAAGAGTTTGTAAAAAACGTACTAATATGAATAATTTCTAGATGTTGATTTTTCAATTTATTGATTCACATATTAACAAAATCAAAATGTGATAATTTTTTATGAGCACATAAATAAAATGATGTAGATCGTATCCAATGAAAGATTTTATTTTAATTTTTAAGTTTTAAATTTTGAGTTATTAAAATTTTTAAAAATAAAAACATGATAGAGACACAAAAAAAATTTGAACCCTCCTCTAAATTCATATGCATATTACCGCAGCCTCAGTCGGAAAAAGTTTTTATAGTGTTGTGTCCACATATGTTGTGTCGGTATCAACAATCTTGCACTAACACTCGATGGCTCCGATTGGAGGAAAAACCTAAACGACGGCGACAGATTATTAAATAACAGATATAGAAAATTAAACAATCAATCCGTAAAGCTAAGGAAACAAATATCTAGTGTACTAAACCGATCTAACAATGTCCCTTCTGTCTAGAGTCTCTCATTGCTTCTCTTCTCTTTCCCTTTCCCTCTCTTCTCGTCACACCCTCCACCTCTCTTCTTCACAATTCTCTCTCGCCTCTCCTCTTCGACTCCATCGCAAGAGATTTGCTCAGAGAAGGACGATGAAATCATCCAGGCTAGCGACGTTAGTACCCTTTTGTTCTTCTGCGACCGAGCACAGTGTAGTCGATTCTGGTGCTAACCCCTCCACTTCATCTCCCGTTCAAGAAGATGAAGGTCGTCATTTCCTAACTATAAAATTTATCTTGAGTAATTTCGTTATTGGTTTCACAATTTTGTGTCCATTCGTGTTCGTATTCTCCTCTTAAATTGTTTACCTTAAATCACTGTGGATTTTCATTATCGAATTTTGATAAACCTTGATTGCCAGTGGAAGTAAAGGAATCCAATAAATTTTTGCTTCTTAAGTTATAGTAACAAGTTACGTGCATCCCTTGAAAATAAAAAAAAAATTATGCCAATTCCAAAACAATTACAAGTGAGGATAATACTGTTGTCATAACTGTAATAAAAATTGCTCCTGATGTGCAGATAGTTTTTCTAGTGGGGTTGGATACCGGCTTCCACCGAAGGAGATTAGAGATATAGTTGATGCACCGCCTCTCCCTGTATTGTCATTTTCTCCTCAGAGAGATAAGATTTTGTTTTTGAAACGTAGAGCTCTACCTCCTTTGTCAGACCTTGCAAAGCCAGAAGAAAAGCTTGCTGGTGTACGAATTGACGGCAACTCTAATGCTAGGAGTCGAATGTTAGTGATACCTATGTTCATTCAATATCTTGTTTGTTAAGATAATCAAAGACTTACTATTGTTTGCTTAGATTAAGGCAGACTAATGCTTTGGGTAGGGCATATCTTGGTTAAACAGGTAATGGATTTTAGCAATTTGGGAACTATTTTTGTTGGATTTTTTTTTATATGTAGTTGCTAATTTCAGGTTTAATCACAGAGAAGTTCAATTTTAGTGAGAGAAAGCCTTGTCAGAGGAACATTTCCTATGCACTGTAACATTCAGTGGCCTCAAAGACCCCCATTTTTTTTTTTTTTTTTCAAAATCTTTGTACTTGTACCTTATTTCCTATATAGTTTAGAGTAAAATGCTATAGGTAAGTATAAATTGACCCCCATTCGCAGCAAGAAAATTTTATATGATTACCCCCCATTCACGTTTGACCTCTATAACTTGAAAGTCTAGCTCCGACACTGGTAATATTATAATAATTCAGTTCTTAATTACAAATTATAAGATAGCAAAGAAGCTACATCCTGACTTGGGTTTTATCTAGATTCCTAGCTATGATTCTCTAACAAAAACCATTATTTTTAGTTTGCAACCGTATTAAAGGGAGCCTTAGTAGGATTCCAGTGCTGAAAACATTTAGTAATGTAGGAATTCATTTATTTCAGTTTGTTAGCTATGCATTTTAGATGGTGGGATGTTTGTACTTTGTGTAGGTCTTTCTATACAGGAATAGGCATTCATGCTTTGTTGGATGATGGCAGTCTCGGGCCTGAAAAATTGATCTATGGCTACCCAGAAGGAGCAAAGATCAATTATGTTACTTGGTATATTATTTTTTCTCATTTTCCATGTTAAAGTGTGCATACAGAGTATAGACATTGTAAAATCATTTATTGCAAGCAATGGTTGGCTACAAGTGTACTCTGCTAAATATTTCCATGATGTCTCCAAAAAACCATTCAACTTGAAAAATTCTAGTGAACCAATATCAATCAAACCAGATAATATCACTGATGCCATTTCCTCATTTTTTAAATTTAGGTCAAGAGATGGTCGGCATTTATCATTCGCTGTTCGATTTGATGAGGTAGTACAGGCTTCTTAAATCAAACATGCGCATTACATGTTTTGATTTTGTTTTCTTTATATTGCCTATACTCAGTTTGTTGCCTTGTGAATAGGAGGACAACACTAGTAGCAAGCTAACTGTGTGGGTTGCGGATGTAGAATCTGGAAAAGCACGGCCTCTTTTTAATTCACCCGATGTGTACCTAAATTCAGTTTTTGAAAGGTAATGGTCATCTTATGTAGCTTCTTCACACCTTTTATTTGGACCAAAGAAGGATGTGGCCATGTGGGTGCTTCATATTTGATCTGAGGTAGTACTACTGTACCAGGTGCTGATGTTCTGTATGAAAAGTCTTGCTTACACAGAATAGTAGACACAAAGAAATTACTGTCCAACAGAACTTATGTTTGGTTTTGTTTTCATGTTTGAAAAATATAAAAAATTGGGATAGAAGCCATGCCATTATAATTTGTTTGTTCCTATTTGTGTTTCTAAATGCTTACAACTCTTCAAGTCTTTTCTCTTGACAGCTTTGTATGGGTCAATGATTCTACTCTACTAGTGTGCACCATCCCGTTATCCCGTGGTAAGCCACCGAAAAAGCCACTAGTCCCACCTGGCCCTAAAATCCAATCAAACGAACAACAGAACTTGATCCAAGTGCGCACCTTCCAAGACCTCCTCAAGGACGAGTATGATGCCGATTTGTTCGACTATTATGCAACCTCACAACTTGTCTTGGCTTCTCTAGATGGGACCATCAAGCCGATTGGGCCACCGGCTGTGTATACATCAATCGACCCTTCACCAGATGAGAAGTACGTCATGGTCACGTCGATACATAGACCTTACTCATTTATTGTTCCTTGTGGAAGGTTCCCAAAGAAAGTCGAGTTGTGGACAACTGAGGGCAAAGTTGTAAGAGAACTTTGTGATCTGCCCCTTGCTGAGGATATTCCAATTGCAACCAGTAGTGTGCGAAAGGGGAAGCGCTCGATCAACTGGAGGCCGGACAAACCTTCAACCTTATATTGGTAAGTCTCAAGACACTAGTTATAGTTTTCTTACGTACTTGATATGTTGGTTCTCATCCATTTTCATGTTTCTTTTGTTAGGGTAGAGACACAAGATGGAGGTGATGCAAAAGTTGAAGTTTCTCCACGTGACCTTATTTATACGGAGCCGGCTGAACCCCTCAATGGCGAACAACTTGAAATTTTACATAAGCTTGATCTTCGATATGGGTATGATTACTTCTTTGTAGCATTTGTAAACTAGACCTAATATTAGAAGATTCATGATTATCTAATACAATGGTTTCTGCTACAGAGGAATCTCGTGGTGTGACGAGTCTCTAGCTTTGGTGTATGAATCGTGGTATAAAACCCGTAAAACAAGAACATGGGTCGTGGCCCCTGATCAGAAAGGTGTAGACCCTCGGATTCTGTTTGACAGGTCATCAGAGGACGTGTACTCCGATCCAGGCTCCCCCATGATGCGCAGAACAACAGCAGGGACCTATGTAATTGCAAAGATCAAGAAGGATGGAGATGACCACACATACCTTCTCCTTAATGGCATGGGCGCAACACCAGAGGGAAATATTCCATTTCTGGATCTCTTTGATATGTATGGTCCTCTTCCTTTCTGTCATTTGATGCATTTTGAAGAATCCTTGTTGTATAGTTTGGTGAAAGACTTTGGGCTTTACAAGATTCTTTTGTTTGGGAATGTCTATTGGAGACGACAAATAAACAAACTCACAATAAGAATCTTGGGGTCAACATCAAGCCCCTGCTTCTGCATCCTAAATACCATCTCATTCTCTAGTGCTCGTACTTGATCCAAAATATACACAACCTGCATACCACATTTGAAGCAAGAAATTCATTTATTTTTCTTACGGGATAATGGGATGCAAAGTAGAAACAAAGGTGTTAATTCTTCTCTTAATTTATTTTGGTTTTTGTAGTGAGACAGGAAGCAAGGAGCGCATATGGGAAAGTGACAAGGAGAAATATTTTGAAACTGTAGTTGCATTGATGTCTGACCAAACTGACAGCACTCTCCATCTCAACCAGTTAAAAATTCTGACTTCAAAAGAATCCAAAACCGAGAACACCCAGTATTTCCTACAAATTTGGCCAGAGAAGAAAAGAGTGCAGATAACAAACTTTCCACATCCATATCCACAATTGCAATCTCTGCAGAAGGAGATGATAAGGTACAAGAGGAAGGATGGTGTACAGCTTACAGCCACTCTCTACCTGCCACCGGGTTATGATCCATCAGTAGATGGACCCCTACCCTGCCTGGTGTGGTCTTACCCAGGTGAATTTAAGAGCAAAGATGCAGCTGGACAGGTACGTGGCTCACCTAATGAGTTTGCTGGTATAGGTGCCACATCACCGCTTCTATGGTTGGCTCGACGGTACTGAGTTTCTCTGTCTTTATATTGATTTAGATTTCTGTTGTTCTCAAAAGGAAATTTTAGATTTCTGTCTTTCTCAAAAGAAATTTAGATTTCTTTAGGAAAAGTGATTTACTTGTGTGCTTATCTCAGGTTTGCAATTTTATCTGGTCCAACAATACCTATAATCGGTGAAGGTGATGAAGAGGCCAATGATAGGTAACATCTTTACTGTTGAAAGGCTAATTGCCAATCACTTTTAAATATACTAACTTCATTTAATTTTTGTTCTGCCTCTGGTATCTACTTTAACATTTCTCGTTTTCAATTCTATTTGACTAGGTATGTAGAACAATTAGTTGCCAGTGCAGAGGCGGCAGTTGAGGAGGTCGTGAAAAGAGGGGTAGGTCCCTACAATTTTCTTTTCCTTTTTACCATGTAACATTGTCTATGCTTTTAAATTTATTGACTTCTTATTCTTTTTGTAGGTAGCACATCCTAGTAAGATTGCAGTAGGCGGCCACTCATATGGGGCTTTTATGACTGCTAATCTGTTAGCACATGCTCCACATCTTTTCTGTTGTGGGGTTGCTCGCTCTGGTGCTTACAACAGGACCCTAACTCCTTTTGGTTTTCAGGTACATCTCCCACACGCACACTAGTTGTATGCATGATAGGTGTTGTCTGACAACTTTTAACTGTTGAACAACCTTTTTAAGTATTGAAGTTAATATCGAATGTAGAATGAAGACAGAACACTTTGGGAGGCGACTGGTATTTACGTGGAAATGAGCCCTTTCATGTCAGCCAACAAAATAAAGAAACCTATTCTTCTGATACACGGTGAAGAAGACAACAATTCTGGAACACTTACAATGCAGGTATAAAAAAACTTACCTTCAATAAATCTGCTTTTACAAGTCTTAATATACCAAGTCAGATCCATAGCAATCCCAATTAATCCAACCTGGATATTCATGGGCTGTATCAGTAATTATTTGTCACACCCCAGACTGAATCCAAGCTAGGATGGACTTGTCCTGCCATGCATATATGCATGCGCGGAGCCAAGATTTTTATTAAGGTGGGACAAAATTTTAGGGCAAGACACAATTTTATAATTATTTTGGGTATTAAGTATATTTTATAATTTTTTCTGAGAAAAGCATAGAAATAGAAGCATTTTTTGGGAAACAATTTTATGGTGAGGCATAATTTTATATTTTTTGATCTTAAGTATATTTTTGTACTTGTTTCTGAGAAAAGCATAGAAATAGAAGCATGTTTTTGAAATTTTTTTTGAGAGGGGGGGGGGGGGGGGGGGGGGGGGGGAGGGGGGGCAAGTGCCCCTCTCTGGCTCTATGTCGCCCCGCACATTGTAAGTAACATCCACGCAAGGAAAATCAAAGTGGCCAATTAATTCATACCAAAAGTAATATGGTTTTAGTACCAATATTATTTCTAATAGTTATTTAATTTTTAATGTGGCATGGCCTTTTTTAACTTATTTCTTGCACTGCTTGCTTTATTTAATTAAGGAGCTTAAACCAAAGCTAATATTTTTTGTGCTTTTAATAGGGGTGAATACCTCATGCAAAAATTCCAGAAAGAACATTGTTATACAAATTTCAATGTTTGTCACATTTCGTATAAGTGCAAATGATTATAAAGTGTTAGATGAATTTACCGATAACAACAATGGGTTTAAAAGGGAGTGTCAAATACAAGACAAAAAAAGTAGAATAAAATATTGGGTTTGCACAAATGACAATAAGAATAGGGGAAGAATGGGGCGTCCGATGGGCATTGGACCAAAATCCGTCAGATGTCCAGTCGGAGCCGTCTGATACACATCAAGATCTGTGCGCACCGCTTAAAAGTCGTGCGGATCAAGTTTGCGTGAATATTGACGCGAATCGGATGGCTTTGACTAGGCATCGGACAGATTTTGGTCCGATGCTTGTAGGACGCCCCCCACTTCCTAAGAATAGGGGTTATAAGCTACAGGTCTATAATTGACTGGTCAAAATGATTCTACATGCTGCAGAAGCTCCCACAGACAATCTTGAGGGTTTTTCTCATAAAGCAGTCATACCTATAAATTTTTTAAATGCAATAGTATAAAAGATAATCTCTCAGTGTAGATGCCTAAGTGAAACTTTACCTTAAAACACAAGACATTGCCACACTATCAAGTGTAACAAAAATAACCACCAAGAGCATGCAAATAGAATTGTAGTGGATATAGTATATGAGATGGTTTCCTAGATTATGTGAACACATTTTGAGTTCAATTGAAAGATTTCTCAAATAAACAAGAGGAATTCATGAAAAGCCGTTAAAATAAAAATAATATTAATTGAAATAATAAGTTTCAAATTAGCTCAAAGAAGAAATAAGATGAAACAAACGTGGCCTTGTACGGGTTTTACATAGTTACAACGAATTGCAAGAGTTAATGGTATTCTCATCAAATAAAAAATCATACATTTTTTACCTGTATTTTTCTATGCTAGCTGGTACCTCTACTTTGAGTCGCACCCTGTACCAGATGGTACTTGATCCTTGCCTTTACTGGTTCGCTTGGACATGTACTAATCCTGGGATAACTGTTGCAATACAAGAGAAAATAACAATCACCTTTTCTGTTTTTTGCTTGACAGTCTGATAGGTTCTTTACTGCATTGAAAGGCCATGGTGCACTCTGTCGCTTAGTAATTCTCCCTTATGAGAGTCACGGCTATTCAGCCAGGGAGAGCATAATGCATGTGCTATGGGAGACTGACAGGTGGCTCCAAAAGTATTGTGAAGCCAATTCTGATAGCGATAGATCCAGTACCAAGGATGATTCACAGAACTCTACAACAGCTGTCAATAGTGAGAACAAGGCTTTGTCAGCTAGTGGCGGCGGTGCTGCCCATGAAAGCTCAGAGTTTGGTGAATCACTTTGTACACCAAGATCTTTACTTTGGTAAATGTTCCCATCTATGATTGAATGACATTAGGGATTTTTTTCTGATGCTTGTAGTTCTGAAACCTGTAAGCCTCTCTGCAAATTAATGGGGTAACAGAAGTATTTCCAGACAAATCTATAACTGAACAAATTTAACCTAAAAAGGGAAGATTATATGATTGCAATTTGCTAAATACATCAGATTTCAAGAAACTTATTGAATTAATGTCCAGATAGTATCTGATTGGAGAACCATGTCTAACGCATTGGCTAATGCATTGTCCGTGACCCTGATCTCATGATTAAAAATACTTTATCTAACTGGAAACCAAATTGCTCCTTATAATTGCAGATCAAGTTGATTGAAACCATGGTAATTGGTAAAAGCAAAGGTGCCAGCTTAATAGAAGATGCAGCACCATGCCTATACCAAAGGGAAACCTGGATGTTATCAGAAATAAGCTGCTCGTAAACTGACTCGGATGTCTTCGACATAAGTGTTTACATCTTTCATTAAATTCAAGTCTGTAATATACATTTTTTTTCATTGATGGATATTGAAATCACGCTTTTCAGGAATAAAGGAACAATTAAGTATCGGTATGGAACGTGGACTCAATTTTGATAACTCTTATCTGACAATTCGAAAGCTCTTTTTTCGTTTATAAATGTGAAAATGTGAAAAGAATATTTGGTCATATTGCGTGCACATTGGCATGCGTGAAGTTGTTTACGTGCGCAATTGTATTTCTTACCGTCCACATCGGCTACAGAAAACATATAGCAATAGATGTCTACTAGCCATTTGTTTGGAATATGTCGTTTTCTACTTGCATTTTACAACAGTGCAGTTGCGATTTTTTCATTGAAGATGTCCAATAACGGATTATTTTTGTAATTTAACTTTTCTTTCGTCTTATTTCTTGTTTGGTTGATTAAAATTTAGAAGGTTAATGAGAAATTCGGTGATTGTTGTAAGTTTGTGACAAAAAATTTGTATGAGAATTATACAAGTAAGATAGAATTAGACATTTGTGTTTTTTGTTCTAAAAATATTTGTAATAATTTTTTTTTCCATTCGTTACACCTCAAATTGGAAGGGAAACCGATTATATTAATTATAATAATACAAAGTTAAACCTTTCACCTCCTGTACCCTTCGCCTCCAACATAATTTTGTCATTCGATGGAAAGTTTTATTTTCTTTCCATTCCCTCCCTTCCTCTACTCTCCATCCAACAAGGTGTTAATACAAGTTGAGCTCCTCTTGTTCTATAATTTTCAACTAATTTCGCATTACTAGTCATCAAAGATAGACACCCTCCACCCAAGATTTACTGGGACTGTAGAATACCACTGTCCGTGACTTGACATTTTGATTTTATCATGCCAGAATTTTGTATAACATGATTTGGGTTTATCTTAATTAATAGTTGACACTATTCCTAGCTATGCCACTTCAGGTTAGAGGCTGCCAAGATAGATGATAAACATTCTCCATCTCATGTGACTTCGCACATTTATGAGTAATGACAAAACAGTAAAACGGCCTTCCAGTCACCGATTGGACAACCGTGGCCCCGCAAAAAGGCCATTTATAGATGCGACCACTCTACTTTACCTTTCCATTTGTACCTTCGTTTTAGATCGTGCATTGACTCTTCTTCGTGTGCTGCTTCGTTTCTCCTCCTCCCATCTTCGCTTTCTTTTGTCCCAGAAAGCAACGGTAGATTTTGTTCTGGTAATGCATGAGCACATAGTATAAAGATGAAAATTATGATGCAGTATTTAGATATAAAGTGCTTTTGGAAAAGAATAAATTCTCTCTTTTGAGAAAATGAATAGGTCAAAGGAATTCATACCTGAAGTAACTCAAATTTTGAGTTTAGATCCAGACGGTCCGATCTGCTTTAGCACGAATATCTCCATCCATTTCATTTCGGACCGGATTGATCCGAATTCTGATCGAACAGCCCGGATCTAAACTCAAATTTGAGTTATTTCAGAGATCCGAACTCGTCACGGAGGTAGGTCATGGGACCGAAACTCGAAAGATACAAGGATCCGTTCGAAATCTAAGCACAAGAATTTGGTGTGTAACTATTGCAAGAAGAAATGACACATTAAGACCGATTGTTTTAAGCTTAAAAATAAACAAAAGACGGATACTAAAGGTTCTTCTTCGGAGGAGGCCAATGTGGCACGGTTGATACTCTTTGTGTGGTAGATACCAATGTTGATGACATACATTGTTGGGTGATGGATACGGGTGCTTCGCAATACATGACTCCAAATAGAGATTGGTTTGAGACTTATGAGCCTATGGATGGTAAGGTACTCATGTGGAACAACAATATGTGTAAGGTTGTCGGGATTAGTTCGGTGACAATTAAATTCCATGATGGAAAGGTCCGAAGATGATGGGTGTGAGGCATATAACCAATTTGTCGAAGAATTTGATCTCTTTGGGGTCTCCTGAGAAAAAATGGTGCAAGTTCCAAAGTAAATGTGGAGTTCTTAGGGTTTCTAAAAGGGCTCTCACAATCATGAAAGCAAAGAGAATTGAAACTCTTTATTTCCTACAAGGTTCCACGGTCACGGGCTCGGCCGCCATTGTGCGTTCGGGTACTATCTCGAATGCGAATGCTATAAGATTGTGGCATATGAGATTGGGGCATATGAGCGAGCGAGGAATGACCATGCATCTTGAGCAAGAAAGACTTATTGTGTGGCCAATGCACGGGCAACTTGGAGTTTTGTGAGCATTGTGTATTTGACAAACATAAGAGGTTGAGCTTCTCCACGGCCATTCATTCGACCAAGAGAACATTGGACTACATCCATTCGGATCTTTGGGGGCCTTCTCGCGAGACATCCAAAGTTAATGGTTCTCGTTACATGCTTACTTTCATTGATTATTTCTCAAGGAAGGTTTGGGTTTATTTCTTGAAAGAGAAAAGCGATGTGTTTCGCACCTTCAAAGAATGAAAATAACTTTTGGAGAACCAAACGGGAATAAAAGTTAAGAGGTTGAGAACCGATAATGGTTTGGAGTTTTGCAACCGTGAGTTTGATAACTTTTGTAAAGCCGAAGGGATTGTTTGGCACAAAACAATGGTCAACACTCCTCAATAAAATAGTGTTGCGGAAAGGATGAATAAGACACTACTTGAGAGGTATAAAAGCATGCTTTCAAATGCGAGTTTGGGTAGTTTTAGGCGGAAGCCATTAACACGGCTTGTCATTTGGTGAATCGATCTCCTACCACTTCAATTGAGTTGAAGACACCCGAAGAAGTGTGGTCGGATAAGTCGGCTGATTATTCAAATTTGAGGGTGTTTGGTTGTCCTGCTTATGCACATGTTAATGAAGGAAAGTTGGAGCCTAGATCAAAGAAGTGTGTTTTTATTGGGTATCCCGCAAATGTGAAGGGGTATAAGTTATGGTGTTTCAAATCATTAAAGTTTCTTATCTCGAGAGATGTCATTTTCAATGAGTCGGTAATGTTGAAGGCAAAGGATGTTGCATCCGAACCGACTATTAAGGAGAATGAGACGGTTGAGAAGAAGGTGGAGTTTAAGATGTCAGTCCAAGAATGTGATGATTTGATCTCACATGATGATGTCAATTTAGAGGAAGGCCAAAAAGAGGCACAACCATATGCATTGGCAAGGGACCGGGCTAGTAGAGAAATTCAACCACCTACAAGATATGGATACTCCGACTTTGCTTATTGTTTGACAATTGCAGAGTATATGGAGTATTGTGAGCCATCTTCCTACAAAGAAGCTATTTCTTCTAAGGATGCGGCTAATTGGGTTGCCTTTATGAATTAAGAGTTACAATCCTTGCAACAAAATTAGACTTGGTCTCTTGTGAAGTCTCCTAGTGGTAAGAGGATTGTGGGTTGCAAGTGGGTGTTTAAGAGGAAGATTGATGGCTTAAATCTCGCGGATTTTTGATACAAGGCAAGGCTTGTGGCTAAAGGGTATAGTCAAGTCCAATGTGTGGACTTCAATGATGTGTTCTCTCCCGTGGTTAAGCACACCTCCATTCGAGTTTTGCTCTTTTTGGTGGCAATGAAGGATTTGGAGTTGGAGCAAATGGATGTGAAAACTGCCTTCTTGCATGGTGATTTGGAGGAGCAAATTTACATGAGTCAATCGGAGGGTTTTGAGATTGCGGGAAAGAAGGACTGTGTGTGTCTTTTGAAGAAGTCTCTTTATGGCCTTAAGCAATCACTGTGGCAATGGTACAAGAAATTTGACTCATTCATAGTGAGTATTGATTTTCATTGTTCTAATTATGATAGTTGTGTCTATTTCAAGAAGTTGGATTGTAGAGATTTCATTTACTTGTTGCTCTATGTGGATGACATGTTGATTGCATCCTCAAACTTGAAAGATGTTAGAAGGTTAAAAGAGCAACTAAGTTTGACATTTGAGATGAAAGATTTGGGGGCCGCCAAAAGGATTCTCGGAATGGAGATCACAAGGGATAGGTCCAAAAGGAAGTTGTTTCTTTCACAAAAGAGTTTTACCGAGAAAGTGCTACACTGTTTTGGCATGGAAAAAGCGAATGTTGTTTCAACACCTCTTGCGGCTCATTTCAAGCTTTCGGCCGCTTTAAGCCCAAAATCTGATGATGAGAATAAATATATGGAAAAGGTTCCATATTCGAGTGCAGTCGGGAGTCTCATATACTTAATGGTGTGTACTCGATCCGATATTGCTCAAGCTGTTAGTGTGGTAAGTATATATCTCTCTTGTCTGGGAAAAGGGCATTGGGAAGTGGTAAAGTGGATGTTCCGCTATTTGAGAGGTACCATTGATGCTCGTTTGGAGTTTGGTAATGGCAATGCACTAACAGGTTTTGTGGATGCGTATTTTGCGAGTGATTTATACAAGAGGCGTTCTTTGACGGGTTATGTTTTTACCCTTGGAGATTGTGCAATTAGTTGGAAGTCTATACTTCAAGCCACAGTTGCACTCTCAAGTACCGAGGCCGAATACATGGCAATTACCGAGGCTATTAAGAAGGCTATTTGGCTCAAGGTGTTTGTTGGTGAGATGTCTTCTTTCGAGGGTCCTATTACGGTGTTTTGTGACAACCAAAGCGCGACTCATTTGACCAAGGACTGCATGTACCATGAGAAGACGAAACACATTGACATTCAGTACCATTTTGTTCGAGATGTGATCTCGGAATGCAAGGTTGCTGTGAAGAAGATTGGTACCGAGTCAAATCCGGCCGATATGCTCATAAAGCCTCTTCCAATTGCAAAGTTCAAGCTTTGTTCAAGTTTGGTATCGGTTTGTTTCTAGCTAGTTTGAGCTAGTTTTGTTTCTAGCATGTTACTAGTGTATTTTTATGTTTACCTTTGTTTATGTTATGTTTGCTTTATGCATTTACTTTATGTTTTAGTTTGTTTTAGATGTAATTTGGTTCAAGGTGGAGATTGTTATGTTATGGCCCAAATTGCTATTCGGGCCCGTTGGGCTTTGTATCTTTAATATGTAGCTTATGTCGTGACTCTTTATAAGAGAGATAATTAAGTCTAATAGAAATCAATTTGAGTTGTCTCTTTGTCTCTTGCTCTCTTCCTCTTCTCAAATCCTAGAAAACCTAACAATAAATTAAGCTTCAACTCAATTTTTGCTATAGTTAAATCTCAAATTTTGTGATGTAAAACTTGGCCTCGTGACAAGGACGAGATGAGAGTTAAAAGTCTTTCATACCGCTTTATAGTTTATACGGATTTTTTTTAATAATAGTGAAAAAATTCACCGACTATTATTAAAAGCCAATATTATTAAATATTAGTACCGGAAAGTGGTACCTACATCTAGCATAGTACATAACAGTAGCATCTACATAAACTATAATATTACATCAATATGCAAACAAATTTAAAGTTAATAACATATATCAAACTAAGCAACAACTATCAAAACCAAAAGCATGGCATTATATAGTGCTAACAGGTTAACCCTAACAACATAACAATGAAGTAAACATAAGCATCAGTAAATTCAAAACAACCAAAAATAATCAGCACATTAACACTATTATAGTAAACATGACTGACATGATCACTAAGGGCCTGTTCGGCGCCTCCAATTCCCTTGGGTTTTCTTAGACAAATTACAATTGTTATTAATTTTTTCCATGAACCGTTTGGAGACTCGTTTTATTTCCCATTTTAATACCCAAGGGAATTTTGTTTTCATTCCCCTGTGTTGATTTTTGTAGGAAATATCTATCTAGTCGGACCTCCGTTTTTTTCCCAAGAACTAAAAGCTAAAACATACAAGAGAAAAATATATTTTGACAACAAGCTAGCTGATAGCTAGCGCCTCTTTGAATTTTATGTTTTATTTTTAATTTTTAATTTTAAATTCGATGTGTTGTCAAGCTCACTTTGAATTTGTTTTTTTTTTTTTCTTTTCTTTAATTTGAGTTGGAATATGTTCTAAGAACTAGAAATTAGAGCGATGCGATAGTGTGGAATATGTTCTAATAATTACTCCATTTGTTTAAATTAATGAAGTTTAAACTGAAATTAATACTTGTTTAAATTCACTCGGACCTAATTAATACTTGTTTAATTAATTAAACTGAAATTAACTTGTACAATCAAGCACTCAGTTAAACAAACACAATTCAATAATAAAAAGGCTAAAATTAATTAAACCAAGCACAATTTAATAATACAAGAAATTATTAAACAAGCATAATTAAACTAGCAACACTTAATTTTAATAGATTAGTATTAAGACACTTAATATAGTTTAATTGTAGTATTACATCTTCTATAAAAAAAAAACAATCCAACATCCTAACAAATTTCTCATGTATTTGCCGAACACCTATATTCTAAAATTTCCTATGGGTTAAATAACTTTGGTTTTGACAAATTAAAATTCTCATTCCCATATTAAAATTTTCCATTTCCACCAAATTCTCATGCTGCCGAACAGGCCCTAAGAGTCATCCTCATTGGGTGGGGCATCTTCTCCAGACATTAGACGGAGGATATTTCTCCCATCCTCCAGTCCCATAATGATTTTTATAAAATCTCCAATGAAGTCGTTCGACTCCGCCATAGCTAAGAGGAGACCTAGCTTCAGAAGAAGAGTCTGTAATTATTGTACTAGACTTACCTGTACTGGTAATTCTTTAACATTAGAAAGTAATATATAAGTCATGCAAGTTTAAAAAATCAGTTTCAAACCTGAACACTGCTTTATACGGATATTATTGTCTTTGATAAATTAAAGGTGATTCTCATCGTTGAACTTTGAGATAAACTTCATATAAAATGCGGATATTGATGAAATAGTCTATGTTTAATGCGCGGTGGTACATTTTGATGAAATAGTTATTTTAATAATTATAAAATTATTGCCATAAGAAATAAAGCCCCTATTAATTTGAGGAGAACGGAGTAGGTCCGATGCCCATCGGACCTACTTTTAGGTTCAACGAGCATGATAACCGTCCAATCTAATTTAAGATTGTGCACACGAAAATTGAAATAGACACACACGAATTTTAAAGCATTCTGCACGAATCTTAAAGTAAATAGACGGTCATTTAACCCGTCGAACCAAAGTGCATCGGACCTACTCTCAAGTGCTATTTGAGAGATGTTTTGGACAGCATATTATAATGTAACAAAAGTGTCTTTCATTTTTTATTAAAGTGACAAGATTCTATTTCAGGTGTTGTATTCCAGATGCATGCATATATGACATGAAATGTCGACATACTCCCATATTAAGGCCCACTTCTTTACACTTAGTCATCTGCATGCATTCGTATCTGTAATTATTTTCAGAAGGAAAATGTTGTTTACGATCTGTCATGTCTGGTTTAAATCGCATAGATCTAACTTCATTTAAAAAAAGAAAACAAAAATGGAGAACTACTCTTTAATTTAGTAGCAAAGACAATGCTTTTTGTATAAAAGATTGCTGGTTTGAATCTGAACGAGAGATCTCTTATAGATATTAAATAGTTAAGTGGTTTGACCTCTAATTTTTACTTTAAAAAAACAGCAAACAAATGTATCATTTTGTGGATCCATAGTCATTCAAAGGGTGGTTAAGCCGGATCCGATAAAGGAACTTTTTCATGCACAAATCTCAACAATTTTGAATGATTGAGATCGGAAAAGCAGGATCCTGCTTTTCTCTAAGGAAAGCAGCAGAGTCCATTCCGGTTAAGCCACTCTTATGATTTTAAAATTTTAGTTATGTATAGTTAAATTTAATTGAATTTTATTTTTTTAGAATATTTTTATAATCCAGCCACTCTCATAAAATATTACATGTCTACTTGTAGTCTAGTAGTTCGAGCTTAATTTGTAATTGTGAAGAACTTGGGTTCAATTCCTATCCACTACATATTGTGCATTTTAAGTTTTAACTCCCTTATTAAGATTTTCTAATTCCGTCTCTGTCATCGTGCTCGACTAGTTGAGAGGTTTGCACAAGTGATTAATAATAGTACTTTATCAAATTAAGAATTAGCTTATGATTTTGTAGCAAAAAGTAACGCTCTTTGTATGAGAGATTGCAGATTTGAAATTTAAATGAGCTTTTTTATGAATGCTGTAATTTAGAAGGATAAATCTTCATTTTTTTTCTTTTTCTAAAATGCCAACTGTTTTGTATAAACTATTTTTTTACTTTCTAACTCTTTGAGAGTTGCTAATAATCGTTGAGAGAAAATCGTTTAATATTCTCGATGTTAGCATAAATATTTATGTGTCCTTTACAATTTGTAATACGGATTTTGATGCCCAATGTACGAAGTAAAATTTATATAATTCATTAGGGTGTTATTAAGTTTAGTAAGTTTCTCTTTGCATTTAATTCTAAAATTTATCATATTGACTTCAAATAACGAATTTAAACCATTGAAATCCGTCTACCTTACGAGTAATGTATCTACATTCGAAAATTTTAAATTTCAAATTAATTTTGTATAGAGTCCATGTGGTAATAAAATATTCAAAAAATAAATGCTTTAAAATTAATTTATAAACTTTTTAATTTTGACCACTTGAATCTATACAAAATTAATTCAAAATTTTAAAATTTTCGCATGTAGATGCATCACTCTTAAGGTGGATGGATTTCAACGGTTCAGATTTGTCATCTAGAGTCAATCCGATAGGTTTTAAAGTTGTGTTAACAAAAGGACTTGGTGAACTTAAGAACACTCTAGTTCTACTCTATATAGTTTACTCTTTTTAACATATTACAATTTTATATAGAGTTTATATTTATTTTGACAAAAAAACTTATTATCATAGCCCATCCACAAAATTTTAATACACCAAAGATATAAATCATATACAAATTTTAAATTTATACATGATTCATCTTTTCAGATACATTATAGTCATGCTGCTGGGCAAAATTATCTTTGTTCAAAGTTTAAACGGTCAATTGGCAATATAATTTTTAGAGTGAGGCTACGGTACTATGCATAGCACGGTTTGGTCCGTGCTACGGCTCAATATTTGAGTTTTTAAAATCTTAACGGTCGATCCAAACTGTTCAACATGATTATAATATGAATATGTACTTGCAAACCAAATTTTACATTTTTTCGAATTTTTTTACTATTTTTTTTAGATAGGTAGAAAATCACTTGATCTGAAAATTCTGGACCATCCAAAAACAGTGATTTTCTACCTATCTAAAAAAATAGTAAAAAAATTCAAAAAATGTAAAATTTGGTTTGCAAGTACATATTTATTTTATAATCATGTTGAACTGTTCGGATCGACCGTTAGGACTTTGAAAACTCAAATATTGAGCCGTAGCACGACTCAATCCGTGCTATGCATAGCACCGTAGCCTCACTCTAATTTTTATATACAGGACTAGAGCCATACTTTCAACTATGGGGATGAATAAGTGTCAATCCTATAAAATTTTGATGCTAAGAATGAGAATCAATTTTAAAGTATCAGTAACATTAAATTACTCTAAATTATATAGAAAATTATATATAAATACAATAATTAAAAAAAATAGAGGACAATTGACCCCATTCAATATGCATGCCTTCGCCCTTGTCCATATAAGAATGTACTTGGTGACTAAATTTTACGATTTTAAGAGTTTTTTCAATATTTTTTTAGATTGGTACAAAATCATAGTTCAAGTGATTTTCTACCATCTAAATAAATTGTAAAAAAAAAATCTGAAAAATATAAAATTTGTTCTCCAAGTATATTTTCATATATAAATTATGTTAAATATTTCACATCGATTATTTGAACTTTCAAAACAGAGATATAAAGTTATAGTACGGATCAATATGCGCTATGCATAATACCGTAACCTCACTCTTGAATAATTAATTTTGCATAGAGTCAAGTGGTAAAAAAAATAAAAAAATGAATGCATTAAAATTAATTTATTAACGTTCTAATTTTAACCGCTTGACTTTATCCTAAATTAATTCGAAAGTATAAAATTTTTACATGTATACGCATCACTCGTAAGGTAGGCAAGTTTCAACGGTTCGGATTCGTTGTTTGAAGCCAATCCGATAGGTTATAGACTTGAGTTCACCAAGAGGCTTGGTGAACTTAAGAACACCCTAGTTCTACCCTATATAACATATATAGAGTTCAAGTATTCACTTCAAAATAAGAGCAACTGACGAATCAGAATTGGACAATAGTGATGCAAGTTGAGCAACTCAAATTTCAATTTTGAAAAAAAAAAAAAATCACTTTTTTCACAAAATAATAATAAAAAAAAGGTACTTCAGCAATGGAGGCAAATTTAGAGTTCGGACATCACAGTTAGAAATTATTTATAAATTCATATAGGATGGAACAAAACTTTTAGAATAAGACATAACTCTATTTTTGTATTAAGTAGATGATATGATATGATATGATCTATCAATGACTGTGATTAAAAGATAAAATTTCACAGCGCTACAAAAATAGATTACTATTCGCGAGGAAAAAAAATGACTATTTCCGAAGGTACACTGACAAAAACTGTTATTTCTGAGCGTATCGATATTACCAACAGGAGTCTCTGCGAAGATACCGTCGGCAAAAAACACTTTTACCCTCGCGGATAGTGACACATTTTTGTAGAGGGCCCTCCAATGTCTTCTTATGATTCTATGTACTTTTTTTATTTTTTTTACGTGTAGAAGTCTAAATTTATTTCGATACGTACTTGTCACACTGACTCGTTACAAGTTTATTTTGTTATTTTTCTTTTGGTCATGATTTCTTTTCATTTTTGAAATGTCATTTAAGGAACTTTTGAATTGATTGATAACTGATTAGTCATATCTTCATTTTTTTTTTCATTTTTATCAACAAAATACAGAGAGGGGTTAATCAGGTAAATATTTTAACAGAGCAGTTTTGACTACATACAACACAAACTATAGACTGAAAACTACGCTGCATGAAGCAAAAACTGACCTGTTAAAATCTTTACAGGTTAATCAGAGAAATTAAAGAGATCATGAGTTAATCAGCGAATTCTAATAAAGCATATTTAGATGTGAACAGAAATATTCCCACATTCTAATACGCGGATCAATCAAAATTATTGTAGCTGAATCTTGATTTGTTTAATAAGATGTATAATAAGCTTGAGAATAGCTAATGATTTAATTTTTTAAATTATCTTTCTTGTACGAATATGTAGATGTGAACAGAAATATTCCCAATATTAAAAGTGATTGATTCCTAGTACCTCTGAGAGGCATGAAGTTGGCCATAGACAAAATATTATTTAAATGCAAATTAAATCAAGAAAGACTACTTGCATATTTTAATTAGAGTTGAATAAGTATTTACATTTTTTAAATATGTACATTATAATATTAAATTATTAATGGATTGGCCCGGATTTAGATTCTATCTTTATAGGGTTAAAATGCACCATTGGTTTTGTGCTCCAATTATGCTCCACGTATTTTTCTCCGTTTTGAAAGTTTGCACAATCGATCCGAACCGCTCAATATGATCTTCATATTAAAATGTGCTTGGAGACAAAAATTTATATTTTTAGAATTTTTTTATATATTTTTAGATAGGTACAAAATCACTATTTTGGATGGTCCAGAATATTCTGAAAACAGTGATTCTGTACCTATCTAAAAAATTAGTAAAAAAATTTCAAAAAATATAAAATTTTGTCTCCAAGCACATTTTAATACAAAGATCATGGTGAACAATTCTGATCGACTGTTCGTACTTTGAAAATGAAAATAAAAATGTGGAGCATGAATGCATGATTGGAGCACAAAACCAATAATGCATTTCAACCATTTGAAATTACAATCAATGCCGTATTTCTCTCTCTCAAATTCAGATCCAGTGCAATACAATTAATGCCGTCTCTCTCTCTCTCACTCTTTTTTTTTTTTTTTTGGTATTTTCCCCTAGGATACAAATTCATTTGTAATTTCCAAAAAAAAAACAAATACAGTGTCGCTTTCTTAACAGAGACTGAAATCTAAACGTCGGCGTGTACATACATACATTTAAAGTATAAAAAAGTAACATCAGGTGACATCAAAATCATAATTTTTTTTTTCAGAAATAAGATATCAAATACTAAATTATAATTTAAAAAAGTACACGCCATATTAATTTGACGCGTTCAGATTCTAAACAAATAACAAAATAATTCTATAAAATATAAAATTTACTCTATAAGTAATTTTTTTATATGTAGATTATATTAAACAGTTCAATTATTTGAATTTGAAAAATAAAAATATAAATTCATAGCATGAACTGATATGTGTTACAATCTATGTTGCATGGATACAGGTATGGGTATCGTATTGGATACGATACGGATACGGCGATATGACAATTTTCAAAAATCTAAGATACGATACGTCTATTATATATATTATTTTTTATTATTTTATATATCGTATTTAGGTAATTATAACTTAAATCAAATTGTATAAAAAATTAAAGGCATAACATAAGAATATATTAAATACTATAGTTACTAGAATATTTCACAAACGAAACTTTGGTGCAGTGGTTAAAGGTTTTGACGTTCAACTGGAAGTCCCAGTTCGATTCACGCGCGGGGCAAAAAAAAAAGTCCATTTGCGCTAGTGTAGGAGCGGCTCACAGGTGCGGGCCGGCTCACGGGTACGGGCACGGTTCACCATATCCACACATATCCAGCTGTATCCAGCTGTTTCAACAAAGTATCGGCAACCGTATCGGCCGAGTAAGGATACACCACGTAAGCGGATATGCCAGCTGGCGTATCGGATACGTATCGGTGCCGTATCGGACGCGATTAGTATCCGATATGTATCTGGTACCGATACGGCGCCTAAACTGACGTATCCGTGCAACATAGATTACAATATTTATCCTTATTTTTTTAAATAAGAATGAGGATGAAGCATTTTAATTTTAAATATTTAGGAGAAATTTTCTAAAAGTTAAAATTAAATTCAGAAGAATATGGGACCGTTCACACGGAGATATTGCATTGAATAGTCCTGCTTTACTTGTAGATATATTTGTGCTATATATATATTCAGAGGATTATTTTAGTGACTAAATTTAAAATCTGGTCGTCTACGCTACCACGGTCCACAGATAAAGTTTTTTTTTTTTTTTTTTATGTTAATTTTTCTCCTTCCTAGAGCAAGTCCATAGATAATTTAATTTATTAATTCAACACGTATATTGCACCAAATATATACAATAATTTACCTCAGTCCACCTGATTTACAACATTAAACCTCGGAATTTAAAACTAAAGTAGAACAATTTTTATGTTTTTTACTCGACAAAAGGGGAAACAGACTATGTATTATTGCCGTTCTATATCGAAAAATATTCAAATATTAATTTTTTCTTTTGTTTGTTCTTCGTCTAGTATTCTCTTGTAAAATTATTGCCGTTTGTTTCAATTAAAAGGTGATTTTAATTATTATAATATATAAAATGTTCAAATAGGGTATACTGACTCCATTTCACTTGTAAAATTAATTGTTCTTCGTCTATTATAATCTGTAATACTATGAAGTATGAACTATTAAATAATATTACCTTGTAGATTTTTTTCTTATTCTTATTTACATGATTGAAAAAAATATAGACTTAGATTAGTTGTCATTTTGTTGTTACTTCAATTTTTCAATATTGATAATGTTGATAATTAGTAGAAATATAAATTATTTTGAAAAGAAAATCCAACACTATGTACGATAGCTTTAGATATAGCTATTCGCAATAGCTTTTTTTTTGTCTCCCCGCTATGCCGCTATAATCGCTATTTAGAACCTGGTTAGAATCAATTGATCACCACTTGGTCTCTCTACGATTCCCATGATTATATAGAAATGGCAATAATTATCATGGAAAATTAATTGCACCATATAGTGATATAGACCAATTTAGAGTCGAGATTCATTAATTCTCTCCCCCAATTAGACTAGCATTAATTTAAACAAGCACCATGGATCGATCGCTTTCCCTTTTTACTCTTTTATCATATCGATCCTTTAATTATGATATCGAAATCAACAAGCCCACATTTCAATGCCATCGGTTATATATACACCTTCCTCTCCCCTCCCTCCAATGCACCTCATCATCAACATACATTAAAATTAAATCTCACCTTAATTAGTTCTCGATCTAGAGCAACACATACACGCACTACTACTGATATCCATGGCCTCTCTTAACCAAGACCAACAAGCTTTACTTCAGAACATCGCCTCTCTCTGTGACTCTCTTTCCACCCTTCCCTCTCTCCTTCCCTCACCTCAAGTTAACTCGCTCTTTACCGAACTAGTCACGGCATGCATCCCTCCATCCGAGATTGATGTCTCCAAACTCGACATGGAAGCGCAAGAAATGCGCTTGAAACTGATTGACTTATGCAGCAATGGAGAGGGTTTGTTAGAGAATCACTACTCTGACATCTTAGCCTCGTACGAAAACCCGTTAGACCATCTCTCGCTTTTTCCTTACTATACCAATTACCTCAAACTTAGTCAGTTGGAGTTTGAACTCCTTTCACAGCATGTTAACGGCATGCCAATGCGTGTTGCCTTTATCGGGTCAGGTCCATTACCTCTTAGCTTGCTCGTTCTGGCTACCTACCATATGACGACCACACGGTTTCACGGGTATGATCGAGAGCCATCTGCTACAATCCGTGCCCGTAAGCTGTTAAAATCCGATGCTGACATGGCATCTCGAGTTGAGTTTCGCACTGCAGATGTCATGTCTCTGACACATGTGCTGTCATCATACGATGTGGTTTTCTTGGCCGCACTGGTTGGGATAGACCAAGAAGAGAAGGCAAGAGTTATAGAGCACCTGAATAGGTACATGGCTGTTGGGTCAGTTTTGGTGGTGCGCAGTGCACACGGTGCGAGGGGGTTCTTGTACCCAGTGGTGGGGTCAGATGAGCTAAAGGGGTTTGAGGTGGCGTCGATTTACCACCCGCAAGATGAGGTGATCAACTCAGTGATTGTTGCTAGGAAGTTGCCATCGGTGCATGCGCATGTGCACTTGCCGGGTGAGGTGGCGCCGGTGCAAGGAGGGTTGCCTCTGAGGACTTGCTGCTGTTGTGAGAGAGAGGCGATCATGGTGAGTGGATGCAAGATGGAAGAGCTGGCCAGAGAGGAGCTTCAATCTTAATTAATTAATAACCCAATATTATTCAAGTGAGATTTGTTTAACCTATATATTTTCTATTTTCTGAACCTTTTTAATTTCTCAATTGTATGCGGTGGGGTGCTTAATTTGTGTTTTTCTTTTCTTTTTCTTTTTCTTTTTCTCGTGTTTAAGGAATAACTCAATATTGTGGTCCTCTAGCTAATTACTGTTATTTGTGGGGATCATATATATATACAACATGGTTAAATAAAATGGTGCAACTTGCTTTATAAGTATAGCACTTAATTAATTCGCTATGTTTAATTATTATTCTGTTTCTTTCTTGACTCTATATATTTTGTGGCGTTACGAGACCGATGTGTATGAACAGCTTTTTTTTTAAGATCAGTGTATGAACAGTTGAACTGTTCATGAGGTCTTGAGTTTTTCCCCTTTAATTTCTTGTTGATAATTTCTTATGATATCATCACTAAATTTTATGACCTGTTTGTTAATTATACGACAACCATCTATGGAAAAGATCAAAATAAATAAATTTATGTCGTCTGGCCTCGTCAAAAAAAATGTTTATGTCATAATTAATTAAACGAACAAAATATTTCACATCAGCAAGAATAAATTTTCATGTATATATATCAACGGTTTATTAATACTTTTCAAGATTTCATTTTCATAAAGGTTTCTATTTTATTATTGGAACCATTTAATATAAAAAAATATAGATGGGTCATATTTACATTAAAATCTCTGTAACTGACTTAACTGGTCGATCCGATACATCATACATGCATTAATATTAGAGTTTTAAATAGCGCGCTAAAACATTTTCGGACCATAAAAGCTATGACGCTATTGGCACTATAGCGGCGCAATATGACAATAACGTTATTTTTTAGCCGTTCTGCTATGACACCATAAGTGCTATTTAAACCTTTGATTAATATTCACATCGGAGGTTTTTTACAGACAAAAATAACATATACAGGTGCTACTTTTGAATGCCAAGTGATGGGATTGTAACGAATCAAAAGGCTTATATATATTTTTTTAGAACATAAATTTAATCTAGAAAATGTTTAATGATCAATATTTATATAAATTTGGAGGTATCGGTGAGAATAAAAAATAACTATTGGCAAGTGTAAGTTAATATAAATTATTATTTTAAGAGTATTATTTTTACTGATAAAAGTATTCACGAGACTACTGACACAATTTAACATTTATATCCACCACAATTAAGTATTTTTGTCTTTCTGGATACTCTCACAAAATTCTTGTAAAATTCCTTTTTTTTTTTTTTTAATACAACATCTTTCAGATGCCTTTTTCGAAAGTAAAACCCGCACATCTGATGCGTAGAGAGATGAAACTCGTGTTACTATGTCAAATCAGCGGTTCTATAATAAATAATCGATTAAGAGGCACAGAGCCACAGAGGGGAACAAAATTTTGTATTTACACGTTATCACGGTCAAATTCTTTATAATAATAATAAGCATTAAAGAAGATTGATGCCAAGCTACCAAAGAGAAATTGGATGATTTCAGACTACTAATTATTTACTCTCTGTACTTTCTGAGATTTGCTGTCTTCTCCGACATTTTTATTAATATCTAAAGTTTAATAGAAATTAATTAATATACTCAGATCGCCTGAGTATCTATAAAAGTACTCCTGCCGGTTATTTTTCTGACAGGTACTCTATTTATTTGCCTACCGGCCAATTTCTGGCCAGTACCCTTACTTTTTTTTTTTTTAAACTATAAAGAGCAAAATGCTGAAATATAACACTAAAAATTTGAATTTTTAGTTTAAATTATTGGTTAGATTACTTCTTTTAATGTATAATTAGCATATTTATACTAAAATACTCTAAATTACTTGAAATTATGTTAAATTACGCTGAATTACACTAAATTACATTAAATTACTCTAAATTATGTTAAATTACGGTGCATCATTGATGTTTTTGCATTGAAACATTGATGTTTTATTAGCCTTAGCATTGACAATTAAGTAGGATAGTGCTAAAAAAACATCGGTGCGTCGCTGATATTTTTATAATGAAACATCGATGTTTTATTAGCCTTAGTATTGGCAATTAAGCAGGGTAGTGCTAACAAACATCGGTGCGTCGCTGATGTTTTTGTAATGATACATCGATGCACTTCTGCCGTGGTTAAGCCGTGCAAAAGCATCGGTGCGTCATTGGTGTTTTTCATTAAAGCATCGTTTTTTTTTAACTTTAAACGGCCATAACTTTGGCTAGAAAACTCGGATTTTGCACGTACGACCCAATTCGGAAAGCTTGGGGACGAGACGGGGACAATGGCGCCCTTGGGGTAAACCCCAGGTGGCCAACGGAATCAGAATTGCAAAAAAAACGTCGTTTAGTGCCTCAAAAATTTAGTTAAAGTTTTTTATCATCGGTAGACACAACGACCAGTATGCGGCTAGTGACAGTGTCATATGCGGCTGATGATTAGGAATGATAGAAAACCTGAATCACATTAAAACAACTGGATCAACCTGAACTAATAAAATTGTTAAAATTAAGTACCTAAAAAAAACGTAGTTTAGTGTTCGCATGCGGCTAGTGAATTTAATTAGTTGAAATTATGTTAGCGAAATTTTGCATATTTCAGTATAATTATTATAATTTTGCGTATTTCAGTATAATTAGCAAAATTTAATGTAATTTAGTGTAATTCAGTGTAATTTAACATAATTTCAAGTAATTTAGCGTATTTTAGTATAAATATGCTAATTATACATCAAAAGAAGTAATCTAACCAATAATTTAAACTAAAAATTTGAATTTTTAGTGTTAGATTTCAGCATCTTGCTCTTCATAGTGTCTCTAAAAAAAAAAATTAAGAGTACGGTCATTTAATGGCCGGCAGTCAAATAAATAGAATACCGGCTAAAAATGGCCGGTAGGAATATTTTTATAACTACTTAGAAAATCTGAGTATATTAATTAATTCTGTAGTATATTAATTAATTTCTATTAAACTTTGGATATTAATAAAAATGTCGGCTGTCTTCTCCTTGTTTACTTGCAGTTAGAACAAGCAAGGTTACTGTCCATAAAGTCTGTCCCGTTGATATGAGAGATTTACAATAATTGTAAAAAGTCTAAAAACTGATATCTCAAAGCATCCCAATTTAGCTAAATTAAGATTGCACTCAAGTCTTCTGATCAAAGAAGATAAATTAGCGTGTCATTTCAGCATGGACGAAGCTAGACTTTCAGACTCTGGAGGTCAAATAAATATGAAGGTCAATCATATAAAAAATCTCTATAGAAAATGGAAATCAATTTTACAATATCACAATATTTTAATTTAAATTATATATAAAATCATGCAAAAATATATAAAAAAAATGAGAGTCAATTGATTGCTATTGCTTCACATCTCAGGACTGATCAGGCTTTGGATTTCAGATCCAGTACAATACCTGACCGTGTAGAATGAGATCTGAGTCGTCCATTTTAGTCGGGCACGAATCTCGAAAACAAACATGCCTATATTTTAACCGAATTAGTTTTGGTGCGGCTGAAAGTATATTTATCTCCTATGAACATAAGGAGATACTTAACAAAATGCTCCTGAGAAAGTTCTGACCAGTGTTGTAAAAAATATCAGTATAGGCCGATTAATCGGCTAATTAGTCGTTAGCGGTGACCAAACAGTTATAGATTTTTCTAACTAATCGGCCGATTATTCCTGATTAATCGCTTAGCAGTACCCTGTCTGTCCGACGACCGCATACCGTTATTTACAATACTGGTTCTGACGTCTCCAGTTCTAGGCCAACTTATTTTTAGAGTTTATTTAAATAATTGAGAATTTATTAACAATAATTTAACTTGATAATTCTGATAATACTTAAAATCTTTTGTATTTTTGAAAATCGATCTGTTAAATGTGATTTATACTATAGTTATATGAGAATAGTATTTTTTATGTAAATTTTACTGTTTATTAAATGACTTAAAAGTTACATCGATTTACAATATTTTAATAGATTGATGAAATATCAATTGACATGCATGAAGTTTAATATACAACCAATCCATATATATAATCCGTAAGTCTAAGAATATGACTATAATTTGTTTTTTTTGCTATTTTGTAAATTTCTTAAAAATTTATCTCTATAGAAGCGTGTTGTCATAGATCATAATCGGAGGCGAAACACAGTAGTGAGTAAAGGAGCTCAGCTCCTCTATAAATTGAAATTTTATACTTTAATCTATTAAATTTTATAATTCTCATATGTATTAATACCTTTTAGTCCCCTTATAAAATCAAATTACATTATATTTAAGTTTTCAATCTCCAATCTCTATTTTCTAGTTCCGCCCGTGATCATAATATGTACTTCATTAAGACGGTGAACTCCCATAACTTTTCACCAATACCGCATGATCAACATCTTCATCCATCCGATCTATTTTTCTTTTCTTATTCAATATGATCGGAGGGCTCATACTTTTTTCAAGGTTTTCTTAAATGACATTTCAAAAATAAAAAAAATTCATCACCAAAAGAAAACAGACAAAATAAACTTGTGCAATTAATAATTCTTATCTCTTTAAATGAAATTAATCATTGTTTCATCAGTTTGATGAGGATGGACAATAATGTGATTCCTCCACTAAGTATAATGCAAGAAGGCAAAGGTTATTAAGATCAAGATGGGCACATTGAAGAACCGTGAACTTAGTGCAGTGGCACGAGCTCTGTTTCTACAAAGAGATCGCATGTTTAATTCTCGAAAATATCATTTAAAATATGCTGGGTGTATCGGAACATATTAATAAAAAATATATAGACACATTGAAACCAATCTAAAAGATGCTGAGATAAGCTGAGACTCTTAATATTAAAAAAAAAAAAAATTGAGGCATTCAAATGGTTTGTGAAAACAATAAAACAATTAAGGCTTTGGCAAAGTCCATGCTCAAACTAAATAGAGACATAATTTTAAATGCGGTTGAACGCACAGAGAAAATGACCTATTTGGGGTCTATTTTCAAATCAAATTTGATTCGATATCCGATCGGAGTCATTCAATCAACTCTAAGATTTGTGCGTATTTGATCAATACGAATCTTTAAGTTAACTATGCGGATATTGAAGTTGATTGGACGGTTCTGATTAGACTACAGACCGAATTTGATCTGATGTCCAGCGAAACGCTGTTGATTCCATGCATGAGACTATATCTTTGACAGAAATCAAACCCCTTATTTCTTGAAGTGCCATAAAGAATTTGAGTATTCGTGCATATGGATTTGATTTTGCTATCACAATTTACAACCATTGAGAAATAAAGCATCATTTTGCACGATTATATTCAAAATATGGAAGTATATTTTTTTTTCAAAAAGTATAATATTTCTTTTTATTTACCAAAAAAAAAATATCAACGAGTGTGAAGTAAACATATCATCTATGAACTATGAGAACAGCTTGGGTCCAATGGGTTTCGGAACCGTCCGATTCACTTTAAAATTCGTGTGCACAAATTTTAAAGCAAACGCCAAAGTTGCGGGTGCGAATCTTAAAGCAGATCGGACGGTCATCAAACTCATCAAACTCACTTTGAGTCTGATGAGCATCGGATCCAAATTGATTCCATGAACTATATAAACAGTTGCCACATGATAAATATCTAGTGTTGCTCTTTCTATTTTATTTTTGTGTGTTATAGCACTAGCTAGCTAGTTTCCAGTGTTAGCAACACGGTGTCGACATAAAGAAGCTCTTCAAGTGGCATGCTGTTGTAACTGTTTGAGCAATCCCATGATGGACCCAATATTCTCTCTCTTTTCCTTTTTTTTTTATCTCTTATAACTTTTTATCTATTATGTTTTTTATTATTCATCTTTAGCTTTGTAATGCAAATGGATTAATCATTAATTTAAGTATATTAAGTTACTTGTTCCATCTTATTTAAGTCATGGCTTAAATTAATCTGTCAGAGAAATAAAAAAAAAAATCTTTGTATAGTGGGCCGTAGAAGAGAGGTGAAGTTATTCCGTCTAAAGAAGTAATTTAACTTTGACATAATTTCATTTTACTTCTCGTATTTTACATATCAGTAAATAATTTAAGTGTGGAGTAAGAAATTTACTATATCTCTCACCTCACAATCAAATATGACTTTAAATTATAAAAAGAACTTCCGATGTGAATCTAAATCGTGCGGAGATATATATATATGTTTATCTAATTTATGAACGATACATATAAATTCAGAGTTAATAATTCGTATATGTTTTATCAAGGTTCTAAATAGCGCGCTGTAGCGTTTTCGGACTATAAAAACTATGGCGCTATATGGACATAACACCGTTTTTTCAACCATTCCGCTATGACGCGATAAATGCTATTTAAACCTTTGTGTTTGCTTTATACGAGATTGAGAGATAAACTATATTTCTATGCTTTTCATAATTTGGAAACTTGTGATATAAGGCATCATTGATCAATTAGATCAACATATACTTGTATGTTTTTTTTCTTTTGGAACGTGCCAATTAATTATTTAGAGATAAAGCTTATTACCAGCCATTTTTTTAATGTAAATATTTACAGAGGGCTGGGATATTTTGGTTAAAACAAAAGGCTAAAAAGGCAGTTGGAGAATGATAATATTTTATATTTATTTGAATTTAAAGACTGAAGACTTTTTTGGATGATTAAGAAATAAAAAAAAAATCAGAATCATTAAAGTCAATTTTATATAAAGTCATGCATGTTCCAAACGGATAATATTTTCAAATAGTAAATATTTCCGTATAGTACTTTATTTTCATATTTATTAAATTTTAAAATCTCATTATATACAATTAATTAGGAAGCTAGAAATTTCTGTGTGCTACTTTCCTGAACCCATGTACAAAAGAATTCGGATCCTCTCCGGTACCGTAAAAGGGAATTAATGGATCCGGATTGTTCTTTTAACTTTGCACAAATCTCAAAGCACAAATAATACTGCCCTCCTGCGCCATCCTGAATAGGCACCGGCTGAGAATAAATCTCAAACCGTAAAGTGAAGGGAATCTTTTACACATACCGGAGAGGATACTCGTTCCGTACAAAGTGTGTGATTGGAATTAAATTTTTAGAAAATAAATTCCTCCATTAAAAAGAAAGATTTATAATTGTATAATGCAATCCGAAAGATGAGAGCAAAAATGTGTGGTAGCAAAAAAAAAAATGTCTAGTAGCTCGGATGGTGAACAACTTTTAAATTATCACAAAAATGTTTATAAACACAAATATGGACATAAAATATATAAACCTAGTTTCTCAGTTAAAAAATAAAAATAAGAGATCAATCCCAATATATTGATATTTTTGAGAAGTATTTTTAGTATTTATTTTTATATTAATAAGAATAAGAACTCTGAAACTTATATTTGTACGATAGTATTTAACTTAAGTTTTCTGTTATTATTAAAAAAAATGATGAACGCATTATGAATTCAGATATGAAAATACTTACAATTTAAATATAAATATATTCAGTGTAAATACAATTTAACAATCTGACCTAGAATTTAAGGCGCGCTTTCATTACAATAAATGAAGAAGCCACAATGATTGGTTTGTTTCTCCAACGGTTGAAATTCATGAGGAATTTTAAATCAAAATATCCATCGCCAACGCAAATGTGTACACGCACAAAATTATTGAACACCATATATACATATATATATATATATATATATATATATATATATATATATATATATATATATATAGTGCTTGGCTATTATGCTTATATAAGCATATGCCCACATATGCTTAAATAAACATTTTTGCGTTTCCAATGTTCGAATAGTCGATCCGACCGTTCATCTTGTTCTCCATATTAATATGTGCTTGGAGACCAAATTTTACATTTTTCTGAATTTTTTTACTATTTATTAAGCCACTTTGAAAATTGCTGATCATATGGTTCAGAATTTTGAAAACACTGTTTTTACTGTTCACCCAGATCAGCAATTTTCAAAGTGGCTTAATAAATAGTAAAAAAATTCAGAAAAATGTAAAATTTGGTCTCCAAGCACATATTAATATGGATAACAAGATGAACGGTCGGATCGACTATTTGAACATTGGAAACGCAAAAATGAGTTATAAGCATATGTGGGCATATGCTTATATAAGCATAGTAGCCAGCCCCATATATATATATATATATATATATATATATATATATATATATATATAGAGTTGGGCTACGGTGTTTCGCGAAGTAAAACGAGTGTTTTACTTCACACTCATATTTTGCGATTTCAAAGTTCAAATTGTCGATCCGAATCGTTCAAATTGATCTCCATATTAAATTGTGCTTGGAGATCAAATTTTATGTTTTTTGGAAATTATTTACTATTTCTTTAGAATTTTTGAAAATTGTTGTTTTTGATGGTCCAAGATTTTTTGAAAAACAACAATTTTCAAAAATTCTAAAAAAATAGTAAACAATTTCCAAAAATGTAAAATTTGGTCTCCAAGCACAATTTAATATGGAGATCAACTTGAACGGTTCGGATCGACGTTTTGAAGTTTCAAATTGAAGATATAAACGTGAAGTAAAACACTCGTTTTACTTCGCGAAGTACCGTAGCCCAACTCTATATATATATATGAAGAGGAGGGATCCACTTACAACATTTGTAAGTTACAATATCTTATAACAATTCAGTTTTGGAATTTTTAAAGTCCAAACAGTTAATCCAAATCGTTCAACATAATCTCTATATTAAAATGTGCTTGAAGATCAAATTTTACATTTTTTTTAATTTTTTTTACTATTTATTAAGTATTTTACAAAACTGTTATTTTTAGACAATTCTGGACCACTGAAAAATAGCAGTTTTGTAAAATACTTAATATATAGTAAAAACATTCAAAAATAAAATTTGATCTCCAAACACATTTTAATATAGAGATCATGTTGAACGGTTTGGATTAACTGTTTGGACTTTAAAAATCGCAAAACTAAATTATACATAAGATGTTGTAACTTATAAATATTGTAAGTAGATCCTTCTCGTGAAACTTTCTCATTAACTTTACACAAGTTAATTAACCTAGCTCAATCATTCAAAAGAAAAGAAAATGACAAAAAAAGAGACATCCATATATAGTATTCAACAGTGTGGTTTTTATCAGTACATGGAAGAAAATTACTTATAACAAAGTACATTCCAGCTAGGATAACATGATGAATGATGTTGTTGAATTGAATTTCCAATTATGTTTAGATAAGGTGGCCATGAATGTGACATACAAGCATTCAACATTATCAAATTAGAATAGTCTTTTGAAACAGATGGAACTGTATTTTTCAGATGTGAAAGCAACATCTATAAGAGATCAAAATCAAAATAAATAAACAAGTTTTTGTTGTTGTTATTGTTGTCAAATAGCCCAGAAATTTTTTTAGTTACCGCATCGTAAAATCAAAATTAAATGAATATCACTCTTGCTGAGATTTTTCTAATCCTACCACCCACGCGGACTCAGTTCGCGCACCAAAATGGGTTGGTGTTTGGACTGGGTTGGCACACCCACTGGTGCTCTGACTGGGTGAGAGCACCAACTGTTCTGAAATTTTTACTGCTCTTCGGTGCGTTTCACCCCGTTTGAGCACTAATTTTGTACTAATTTTGGTGCGCTAACCCAGTTAAAGCACCAATTGGTGCGTCAACCCAATCCACACACCAACCCAATTTGATGCGCGAACTGGATCCGCGTGGGTGGTAGAATTGAAAATAGCTTGGACCGGGTGTTAATCATTTAATTTTTTTTTTTTTACTGTGGTAACTAAAAAAATTTCAGCAATAGCCCGTAGGCTAAAATAAAATAAAAACATATTGCATAATGAATTGAGGAGAGCAACGCAAGGCAGATATAAGCATTGATTCTTAATATTTATAATTTTTATAAGTATTTATTATATGTTTAAATCTCCTTACAAAATAAAGTTATACTACATTAATTTATTAAGCCCTTTAATTTCAATTTTCTTAGTCCACCCCTCAGACTGACACAAAAAAATATGCAGAAAAAATAGAGAGATATCATACACTTTACGGATTGTTTATGTGCTTAAAAGGCTCAAAAGAAGGCCATGGAAATTAAGGCCTGATAGGCTTCTATGTTCTATCATCACCCAAACATTAAATAAAATAATTTATAATTTGTTGGTGCTTTTTTATATTCTTTTTTTTTCTTTTTCTTTTTTTTGCATAATGCAATGGTCTTTTTTCTAGTTAATTCTTCATCAGAAGGTTGTTATGTTGGTTTTGAGTATATGTCAAAGTGAGTATTGATTCTTATATTAGATTGTATCCGTCTACTATACTATCCGTATCTGTATACGAAAATAAAATAAAAGTAGATACAAATATGATTTAATCACTATCCGATCCATTTGAACCCCGAACTTAATTAGGAATCCCATTTCCCACTTTTGAACCGAACAAGCTATCATCTGTGGACTGGTTTGGGCCTGGTTTTAAGTTAAAAACTACAAATATTTCCAACCTCTTGATTGTTTACTCATTCTAGCGAGAAAACTATGGGCAGTTCGGCAACAAGGGATTAAGAGTGAAGGATTAAGAACTTAAGGAGCGTTAAGGAACCGATGTTAGATTGTCTTAATCTGTGAATGAAAGCTAAGAAAGTTAAAAGAAGGGGTAGATGTGCCTTAAGGTCCGGGCAGAGGATTAAGATCCGGACAAAAGGAGACTAAAGAAGATAATCTTAATCCGGGCTAAGGAACCGGTGTTTGGCAGAATTAAGCGGCTAAGGAAGCTAAAAGAAGTAGATTAAGCCTTAAGGAGGTTTAAGCTCTTGTTGCCGAACGGCTTCTGTATAACTTGAAAGTCGAAAACGATTGGTAGTGTTATACAAGTCTGTATTTTGCATATCTACCGGTTTTTAATTGGTGGACGACTGGTCCGCTTGTTAGCAATTTTCTTAAAAGAATTTACAAAGATATTAAAAAAATTAGAAGTTGTATTAGGGTTTAATTTTCCAAATTACTAATGCAATAGACAAATCATGATTGACTTTTGATCTGGAGACAATTTCAACCTACTCAGGCAAATGCATGAAAAGATTACATACAACTGTTACAGCAGCAAGTACATGCTTTTTTACTATAATCTAATTACAATGCACATGACATGACTTTCATGCTCAATTTTTTTGAAAAATAGTGGATTCAAGATCAACCGATTTCATTAGAAATCAAGAAGACTAAGTTTAAGTATCTAAAGCAGGTACCTAAATCTCAACCATAATATCAGTTACAAACATATACCAAAATATCAACAAATGTATCAAAACAGCAGAGACTAACCACAAAAGCACAAACAACATAGTTCTGTTCCAAACAAAATACATGCACAAACATACAAAACAACCTAGAAACATAAGCATCAGTAGTTTAACAGATCCCAATCAACATCGCCATCATTATCCATGTCTTCTCCAGACATTGGACTGAGCGGGCTGTAAGGACCAAAATCCTCCCTGATAATGGCAAAAAAAAGGGTCTAAGAGCCTGGTGTCCTCCATCTCTGCCATGAATGTGAGGACCTCCACTGCCTCCTCCTCCGCTCGAAGTTGATCTGGTAATCCTTAACATCAGAAGGAATTATGAGGTATAAGTTTGAAAATGAATCATCATTTCTAGACTGACACCAGAAACTAAGTAAAGCAATAATCTTAGTTCCTAATGTTGTAGTTGTTGCAGGGGCAGTGCCCTTAAAACAAACTCTATTACATTCAAGCCAAACTGTCCAAATAACTACACCCCTAATCATTTCTACTAATAACCTTTCTTTAAAATGGATACATTCATCTAATAACCATAGATCATCTATAGTGGTACCATTAAAAGTAAATCCATTATAAGGTGTTATCTAGTTCCAAAGCAATTTGATGTAAGAGCACTCTACAAAAAGATGGTTAGTACTTCCAGGTTGACCACAAAACATATAGTTAGGTGAACCTGACCATCCTTTTTTTTAATAAATTAAGTCTAGTTAAGATCTTATCTTTTCTAACTAACCATAAGAAAATCTTAATCTTAAGAGGTAATTTAGACTGTCAAATAGTATTATATTCATTATTAGGAATACCCCCATAATCAAACCATTTATAGAATGAATGAACTAAAAAGACATGCTTATTGGACCATCCATCTCCATAAATCTCATCTTCTAATGTATTATCAAGTGAGAAATGTAAAAATTGTTGCTTTAAAGTAAGCCATTCTTGTAAATATATACCAGTTAATTATCTATAGAAAAGTAAATTTAAAGGAGTGGAGAAGGCTGTTGCCACTGAAATAAATCTATCTTGAGTGACCGAAAATAATTGTGGGTAATGATGCTATAAAGCATGCTCTCCACACCATCTATCTAACCAAAAAGCAGTACTTTTACCATTTCCTATTTCCTTATTAAGTCCCAAATTAATCATATCTCTATTCTTAAAAATAGATTTCCAAAAAGATGAACAAGTAGAGAAGAGGTTATAATTTTATATTTACTTACTAAAATATCTTTTCATTTACCAGTAACATTATTATTCAAAAATCTAATTCACCACTTAAGCTAATAAAGCCCTATTCATTAACTTATAAATCAATTACACCTAAACCCTTGATCTTTACCTCTACAGACAACATCCTAAGATATGAGTGAATATTTTCTTCTTGTGGAATTACCACCAATGCCACAAGAATTAACCTAATTTTATCAATCCTACGTTGGATTTTAACTAGTAATCTATAAATAGACAGCCTGGTATAGCTCAAATGACAATTTACAAACAATTTTAAAATGAAATTCTCTCAAATTTTATTTGTTGTGTTATTTCAATCCGAAACCTGTGATTGACCGTAATTGGGCCTTCTTATGGCCCATATATATTGGGTCTACATTTCTTTTATCATTTTTATTTCAAGTCCGAGTCACAATTTGAGTTTTTCTAATTGTTTTCAAATTGTTCTTTTGTCGTCGCAGCACGACATGTGGTAATTTTTTTTCTCTGTCACGCGAAAAATTTAGTTACGATACGATACATGATCATACGAGCCACATGCCACATGTGATTATGAGCATTAGATGTTGATCAAATAGTAAATCTTAAATAAACTAATTTAAATTATGAAAAAAATAGTTAAATGTTAACAAACGTGACAAATGCAACTCACATGATGTGATTGTCTTTTTGAATTTGAGAACGGCATAGCACGTGACTGAATCATAACGTGACCAGTTATGGCACTATATATATATATATATATATTGGACTGTAAAAAGAAAAATAGAGATAAAATTGGCCTGTAGCTGAAAATTTGGACTTCCCAAAGTAGAGCAACAATCAATCAAATTATGTATAGACTAAATAAGAAATTTTAAAATTCAAGATATGGCGGATGCCCAACCCTGTTATATACTGTCTCAGCCACTGTTTACGGTGCCTCTCTCCCCCTCTGAGTAGAGTGGAAAAACGTGCCGTGCCGTGACTAACACATTGTGATTTTGGTCTCGTACCGTAATTAAGTTAATTTTTTCACGTGTCGTGTCATGTCGTGACCAAAATGTCAAGGGGTGGTCATGACACGCGAATAGTCACGCTACGTGAGTTACGCCGTGTCTAAACGTGCCGTGACCATACGTAACTCGCGTGACCATTTAATCATAATTTAAGTTAGTTTATTCAAGATTCACCATCAAATTAATATCTAATGGTCCTAATTATATGTGACTCGCGTGACTACGTGTCGTGCCGTGACTAAATCTTTCACGTGCCTTGCCAAAGTTTCAAAAAATAAACACAGCATGCAAATGGTCACGACACGGAACACGCGAGTCACGACACGTAACTGACACGCGTGTCATACCGTAACCATATCGTTCTGTAACGGAGCCGGCTCCACCGTGCCATTTTTCCCACTCTACCTCTGAGTATGCATCCACTGTATTAACGTAGCTTTTGAGTTAATTTTCAGACTGTTCGATTAGAATTCGAATCAATTTGATTCACGCTCTTTAATATTAGTGCGGATTTAAATCAGATGGTGAAGATCTTAACTCAAAATTTGAGTTAACTCAGAGGATACGAATTCCTTGGATCCCCTCTCATTAAATTTCTGGCAGACCCAAGAGTAACCACTCCGTTTCCTTTCTCAATATTACCAAACAGCTTGATCATATTTTTAAATAGGCGAAGAGACCCAATTACCCAAATAACCAACCCGACCAAAATCTCACCTAGATTCTCGCTAACACCGAATAAGTAATCTCACTTCAAGTCCTCCTGTTTTTATCGGCGCGTGCTCCACCAATCTCAAATCATCTCGATCCCAACCTTCGATTTGCCATGGCTGGTTGCTGCTCTTGCTTTTGCCGCTGGAGCACCTTCGCTCTCGTCCTCTTCATCCTCTCCGCCATTCCCATCTCCCTCATCCTCTCCCTCGAACAATCCACCAAATCCATCTCCTACCAGAGCCGCCATTGGTCCCACGAGTGCGCCAAGTGGGACCCGCTGTCAGAGAAGTTCCTAGTCTCCACCTTCTCCGGCGGAGGTCTTGCTGAGGTGGCGCCGACTGGAGGAGAGGAGAGGGTGGTGGTACAGGATCTGGCTGTCGCCGGTAACTTCTCGGTTGGTATTAATATTGATCGGGTCAGAAGGCGGGCCCTGGTTGTGTACTCTGATGGGATCCGGGGCCGGTACGGTGCCATCGGTGCGTACCGGATTGGTTCGTGGGACCAGCTGTTTCTGACTCATCTTACTCGTCCAGGTCTGTAGCTCGTACTCTTTTGGCTCCCACATTTACTTATCCCGACAAATTCGGATCCAGTGAAGTAACTCAATTTTTGAGTTTTAAATCGGGACCGTCCGATTCAAATCCGAGACCATCCATTTCGAAGTGAGCGCACACATTCCGACGATGGATTCGAATTCCGTGACGATCTCGAGCGACAGAATTGAATCGGACAGTCCCGATAGAAAACTCAAAAGTTGGATTACTTTAGGGGTCCGGACTTTGTGTAACAATAATACAGACAAGATATATTATATAATAATCATCACGTACTTTTCATCAAGTCAAATCGTATTTTAAGTTTTTAAAAGTTGCCGATACTTGTTTTAATTTTTTGGATGCATTATTCGAATACTCCAAAATACATAATTAGCTAATTTCTAATGTGCACTCGGTTATTATACAATATAAGATTAGTTATTGTATAATATACACTGGGTTTTGTTTTTAACTTCCTTCCTTAATTATTTGGACAATATAAAATTACATATTACACATAATAGGAGGGTTCAAATGCACCATGATTTTGTGCTTCAATATGCTCCATATTCTTTATCTTTGTTTTCAAAGTATGAACAGTCGAACTGCTCAACATGATCTTTATAATAAAATATTCTTGGAGACTAAATTTTATATTTTTTAGAATTTTTTACTATTTTTTTACATAAGTACAATATCACTTTATCGGATGGTTAAGAATCTCCTTAAAATAGTGATTTTGTACCTATCTAAAAAAATAGTAAAAAAATTCTAAAAAATATAAAATTTGATCTCCAAGCATATTTTATTATGAAGATCATGTTGAGCAGTTCGGATCGACTGTTCGGACTTTGAAAATGAAGATAAAGGATGTGGAGCATATTAGAGCACAAAAATCATGGTGCATTTGAACCCTCCTCTACACATAATTATATATATATAGAGGAGGGCTCAAATGCTCCATTGCTTCATGCCCCAATCGTGCCCCAACATATATATCTTCAAATTCAAAGTTCAAATAGACGATCCGAACCGCTCAACATGATATCCATGTTAAAATATGATTGGAGACCAAATTTTATATTTTTTGGAATTTTTTTACTATTTTTTAAGATAGGTACAAAATCACTATTTTTCAGAAAATTGTGGACCATCTAAAAACAATGATTTTGTACCTATCTTAAAAAATAGTAAAAAAATTCCAAAAAATATAAAATTTGGTCTCCAATCATATTTTAACATGGATATCATGTTGAGCGGTTCGGATCGTCTGTTTGAACTTTGAATTTGAAGATATAGATGTTGGGGCACGATTGGAGCATGAATCAATGGGGCATTTGAGCCCTCCTCATATATATATAGATATAGATATAGATATAGATAGATGCGTTATGCGTAATTTACACTTCTAGTGTTTTTTTTTCTAAAGTTGGTCATAAGTAGTTGAGGATATTCAGAAGGTGAGGACTTGTAATTAATCTATTTTTTTGTTTGATGGTGGTGGGTTGACATTTGTCCATTATACTTTATTTTTTCTTGTGTTTTTCTGTTGAATTCATTGGAAGTCTAATTCAATAAAAATATTAAAATTAAGAATATCAGTTAGGTTGAATTGTGCAATAGGAAGATAACCTGATCACCTGATCTTTTGTCAAAATGCTAAACCTTAATTAGTTAGGATGGATCTAGCCTTACTTTTCCCTATTCCATGATCCTATAAAAAGATTATGCTTCTTTTACAGGAGACAAGCCATCACTAGCGGATGACGTTGCGATCGACGAAGAAGGAAATGCGTACATCACCGATGCAAGGTCCAACAAAATTTGGAAAGTTAGCTCAGATGGAGAACTACTCTCAGTCATAAGAAGTGACATTTTTGTTACAAAAAGAGGTCTTCTTAATAACCTTGTAGGTTTAAATGGGATCGTCTACCACCCGAATGGCTATCTCCTAGTCATCCACACATCCACCGGTTCTCTCTTCAAAATCAACACGAGAACCGAAGAAATTACTTTGGTTAAGGTTGAAGGCTCGCTCGAGAGGGGTGATGGGTTGGAGTTGATGTCAAATGAAAAATTGATTGTTGCTGGTACACCTAGCCGGCTTGTGGAGAGTTCGGATGACTGGACGACTGCTAAAGTTGTTGGTCGGTATGTGGGTCCTGTCCATCGAATTCCCACATCAGCAACGGTGAAAGACGGAAAGGTTTATCTCAATCATCTTGTTGGTTTCGGTTTTGGTAGGAAGACACATCGCCTTGCCGAGGCGACCTTCACACCATAGAGCTAGTTGAAGATTTATTTGTTGTTTTACGATTGTAAGTTAATTCTGTGGCTGTACCAGGCAAAAAAAGCAAAATTGTGTTTTAGGTGGAAGGAAAACTTGTTTGAATGTTGTTGTATTATCATCATTTTTCAGGTTTTCAAAGCATTATGTTAGGATTGTCTAATTAAGAATTTCCTTTGCATTTGTTCATGCTATTGAAAAGGGCAAGTCACATTGTTTTGTTTTTGTCACACGTACTTGTACTTAAATGTTCACTTTAGACAGGAGTAACGTAAAATAATTAAGATAACAAAATTTTTTTAAGTTTGAGTAATTTGGACAAACAATAGCTAGATTTGATATCGAACAGCTGTGTAATTAAAAAGCGAAATTTTTATTTATAACATAGTTAAAAAAAAAAAAATCAATAACTATCGTTTCTGAGAATTTCGATTTTCACCACAGCCCACTGGTATTTTGCGAACCCATTTTAGCGGAGCCGCAGAATGGTTCTGCGGACCCATTTTTTTTTTTGGTGTTTTATCAAGGCACGCATTTATTTGTGGCATGCGTAAAAACCAAAAACTTTTACGCATACAGATATCGATGCATATATGAGATATCTCGAATTTTTTTGTGGCATGCGTAAAAACCAAAAACTTTTACACATATATCTCAAAGTTTGAAAAAAAAAAAAATGGGTCCGCATCGGCATTCTGCGGCCCCGCTGAAATGGGTCCGCAGAATGCCGGTGCGGCCGTGGTGAAAATTGAAATTCTCAGAAACGATGGTTATTTGATTTATTTTTTTTTAACTATGTTATAAATAAAAATTTCGGAATTAAAAGCGCACAGAACTTATTTGTTAGCCGTTGTTAGTAGGTCAGCTTAATTCTTCCCTTTCGAATTTTTTTATTATTATTATTATTTGCTTGGTTCTCCTAAAATCAATTGGTTCAACAATTAAGTTAAAAGGTAATAGAAATGTCATAGATTATTTATGTAAAAAATTAGGTTATTTGTTAAAAAAAATATTGGATCTAATTACACAGAACAATTTAAAGCATGGCATCCAGCAAAGTCGTTGGTTGGTTACTTGGTTAACAACCGATGCCAACTTCTTCAATTTAAAAATTGTTAATTTGCTCTACAAGCACAACGACAAGATTAACATTTCCTGACAAATCAAACGAAACATAATTGATCGGAATAAAAAAAATTGTTTTTTTTTCTCCATTAATCAAAAGATCATTTTTCACCCGATATACAAAGTTAAACGTAAACCCCTCTCCCGAGTCCTGTCCTATAATTTTTGTGCAGCAGATCAGACGGCTCTTATTGCCTCCGGATCGGGTATATTAAAAGCTCTCGCCCATCTGACGGTCATGGATTCGTTTACCATAGTCCGATAAGCATCTCGCAAATCGCAGTTCTATCATTGAAAATTCATTAATTCTGACGGCCCCGGCCCCACCGACTGAGATGTAACGTAAGAGAATCTTTGTTTTATTACATCTATAAAAAAAATGAGAACGGAGTAGGTCCGATGCCCATCGGACCTACTTTTAGGTTCAACGAGCATGAACACCGTCCGATCTAATTCAAGATTCGTGCGCACGACAATTGAAACATACGTGCTCGAATTTTAATGCATTCTGCACGAATCTTGAATCAAATAGACGGTGATTAAACCCATCGAACCAGAGTAGGTCCGATGCCCATCGGACCTACCTCGAGTGAAAAAGATATATAATCATACTCTTTGAATGAGAACATTTCTGGGAACAAGGGAAACCGCCCCGACAAATATCCTCTCCATTACTGTAAAAGATTCCCTTCACTTTACGGTTTGAGATTAACTCCCAACCGCTTTGGGATTCGGGCTGACGGAGGGGGCAGTATTATTGGGCTTTGAGATTCGTGCCAATTTAAAAAGAACGGTACAGATCAAGTAATTGTAAAAGATTCTCTATTACGGTACCGGGAAGATCTGAATTCCCCTCACACTCACACAAGACACAAGGATTCATTTATCTTCTTCCCCCTCGCCCCCATCCCCATCTCTCTCTCTCTCTCTCCCTCTTTGGATGGAGAGACAAAGAAGCTTGTCTCTTAAATCCAGAAGGCTCCTTTGCTTCGCAGTCTCTTCGTCTTTCCTATTTTGCTTCCTCTTCTACTATTGCTTGCTCAACATTGCCCCCTTGCTTCCCAGAAAAACTCATTTCCAGTTTAGTCCTTGTAATAAGACTAAAGAAGCCTCTTTTGGAGAAACCTTCTTCTGGGAAGCTACAAATCTTTCTCAACAGACCTTCAATGTGACAGTGCCAGCAAAAGATGTAGTGTTTGCCAACATCCATGTGGAAGCAAATGGTAATTTGTCAGGTGAAGTGCTTGATTTGAGAAATGGTGAGAAAGAGATGAGAGGAAATGTTTCTTCTCTAGAAGTGATTGAATCAGTGAAGCAGAGTAATGCTGCTAATTTGGGCAGTCCTAATTTGGAAAAAGGTTCCAACATTTTGGAAAGAAATCAATATTCAAATACTTCAAAGATTGGGGGAGAGAATAATGAGAAAAAAAGGGACTTATATTTAAATAAGAATAAAAGGGAAGTTGAGCAAGAATGTAATATTTATAATGGTAGATGGGTTTTTGATGAGAGCTATCCACTTTATGGTAGCAAATCATGCTCATTCATAGATGAAGGTTTTAGCTGTGAGGCTAATGGAAGAACTGATGGATACTATATGAAATGGAGGTGGAAGCCTAACCATTGTGACATTCCAAGGTAGTGATATTACTCTCCTGAAAAGTTTCTAGAAGTTTCAAATCGTTCTTTGAACTATATAAGGTAGTAATATGTCTCTCATGAGAAGTTACTAGATGTATTAGATAGTTTTTTTTAACTATATCTGTTACTAGGTTCAAAGTGAAAATTTGGCAGAAGTTAGACCAATTCAAACTCTCATGCCTACCTAATTTCTTAAATAAATACAAGTTGCCTATTTACTTGCTATTCAGAATGAAACAATAAGCTGGAAGTAATTGAAAAAATATGATGGGTACAATAATATCCCAATATATCTTGTAAACCATACAAGATGCGTAGTATCCCATCTTTCACTATATGAAACATAATTCAAACCATTTGTATCCTAAGTTGTTCAGGAAATGCAGAGTTGTGTATATCAAAAGAAAAATGCAGAACTTATTCTTAGAGGAAACTTTTCAAGTTCCGTGCATGATAACTTTTGATTATAACTCAAAAGCGAGAAATTTTGTGATGCTTAGGTTTAACCCTGTGAAAATGCTTGAGTTGATTAAAGGGAAGAGACTAGTATTTGTTGGAGATTCAATCAATAGAAATCAGTGGGAATCGATGATGTGCATTCTTCAGCAAGCTGTATTGGATCCAAAGCGGATATATGAAGCTCGCGGCCGAAGGATTACTAAAGAAAAGGGGCAGTACAACTTTAAATTTGCGGTATGGAAGCTACTTATCATTGTAGACATTTTAAATCCTCAATTTGAGTTTTAATAAGAGGAAGTCCTTTAATTTCTTGCTTTTCCACTACGGTCCCTGTAATTTGGAAGATATATGGTTTTAATCCTCGAATTTGCAATGTTAATGCCTCACTGGTTAATAAGACGCAAGCAGGCATTCTCTTTGGAATGGAAATATCAAGAAATTGAAGATATGCTACTATTTTGATGAAAATTATTTTTACAAACATAAAATAAAATGATGTAAAACTTGGAGGACCATTGCTGTAGTTGCTCTTATAATAGTTAAATCTAGTTTTAAAAGTTCACCTTTTTTTTTTTTTGTTATTTTTTTAGGATTATAATTGTAGTATTGAGTACTATGTTAGCCATTTCTTGGTACATGAAAGTAAAGCAAGAGTTGGTACGAAGCGTGTAAAGACTTTGAGAATCGATACAGTTGATAAAGGTGCATCAAAATGGAGAGGAGCTGACATACTTGTTTTTAACACTGCACATTGGTGGTCCCACCACAAGACAAAATCAGGGTAAAATCAGCAATTCAGTATATCATTTTAAATATACTTGAACCATTTCCCCAGTTGTGCAAACTACGTACTCAGGTTTCTGATAGAACTTTTGTATTGTATGTAATGTGGCTCATGTTTTACAAATTACAATTACTTGTTGACCAAAAATTTTCATATTCCTTTGTTTTGTTTTTATTATCCTATTTATTTATGTTGTTTTCCTTGTTTAAAATTGCATAATTGAAAGGAAACACATTGCAATTTTGGATTAATTCAGTAAAATGCAGCTTAAGTTGCGTTAATATTCATGAGCGTGGATTTACTGAGCCTAAATTGGCTAATTGAGGCTGAATTGCACAGCTGAGGTCTCTATTGGTTCGAGTTGATTGATGAGGATTTTTTTTTCTCGAGTATCGTCCTTAATATGTGCGTAATATTGCTTCGTATTTTACACAGGGTGAACTACTATCAGGAAGGAAACCTGCTCCATCCTCACCTGGACGTCACCACTGCATTTCATAAGTCTCTCAAGACATGGGCATGGTGGGTTGACCGATATGTCAACCCTGCCAAAACCCAAGTTTTCTTCAGAAGCTCTTCGCCATCTCATTTCAGGTAAATCCTCTCCTCTCTCTCTCTCTCTCTCTCTCTCTCTTTCAACATATTACAATTAGCTCTTCTTTACACAGTTTTTTATTGTTTCAAATAGGTATGTATTCTAGCATTATGCTGGTTTGCATTTATATTTTGTGAATAACAAACAATCAGCGGTATATTTAAATGTTTTTGCCATAACCTCTAGACTTTTTTCTACTGTTTTGTGATGGTTGAATTTTGGCCTATTAAAAATAGATAATAGTTCAAAATATTATACACCTGCCTATTTGTGCAGTGGCGGTGAATGGAATGCTGGAGGACATTGCAAGGAGAGTAAACAGCCATTGAATTTCACTTCCAGGAAACAAGTTCCAGTTCCAGAGATGAACATGATTGTACAGCGAGTCATAGACCAAATGACAACTCCTGTAACAGTTTTAAACATTACTAATTTATCTGGACTAAGAATTGACGGGCATCCGTCGATTTATGGTAGAAAACCTGCCAATGGGGCCCAGCCATCAGGCATTCAAGACTGTAGCCATTGGTGCCTTCCGGGAGTTCCAGATACATGGAATGAATTACTGTATTATTATATTGTTTCCAGACAAAGATCGAGGTGATTTTTTCTGAAGTATACTTATGTAGGCTTAACATTTTTTTTTCTCCAAATGTAACTATTGATTGCTTTTGAGCTAATTGGAGTCTTAGTTGGCGATCTTGCTAAATTAGCAATCCAAAATAATTTGGATGAACGGTCCGGATTTGTTGAAACGATTCGGCACTGAGGTGCCTTGGCACCGGATCCCTCCTCTGCCTTCTGATATCACATCTGGTAATAATTATGTCAAAGGAAAATACCGTCTGATATCACATCTAGTAATGAGATGAAAATATTGAGAGGAAAAATCTTACAAGAACATGGTATATATAAGCTACTTAATCAAACTTATTTATAACCAAGCTAACTCATGACTAGGCACCATAATAAATACACTACTGAATATACGAACGTGGAAGCTTGTTACTTTGGACAATAACATAATCCATCCCCCAAGCCTTGTCTACATACACTTTTATATATTTTATACACCCATTTTAAGATTTTAAACTTGATATGCAATTGTTTCCTCTATAGCATTATTAGCATAGCCAAATACACATTATTACCTGTAACATCCAAACTCTACCTGTACACACCATCTATACACAATTATTGACTGTCTTATCACTTGTGTTTTACCGTCCCAAAACTATGGAATTATCGTGCTACTTTATGAGCTCTATTATGAGAAACTGTTGGATCATCTCTCTTTGACCCATCAGGCCTGCGGGCCCATGGAGGGGCCTGGTCAGGCCCATAACGATAGTCATAAAACAGCTCCTGGCTGGCTTCTATGTGCTCTTTTGCATATATACCCACCCTATGATCCCCAGCTACTAACATCACCTATACATGAATAGTTCAGGGGTCAAATTAATACCACAAATAAATGGGCAACAGTCGGAATTTATTTTAAAAAAAAAACCTTAGAAGTTGCTATTTTCAAGAACCTAAAATAGTTTGTTTATTTTAGTGGCAACCTGTATAGAGCTTAACAAAAGAACAGGCGTAATCCAACATTTGCAGGGGTACTTCTGATAAAGCTAAACAAAAGAACAAAGATACCTTGGCATAACAATTGGGACTTGAAGAGTGGTTTGCAAACTTTAGCTTGTCGCCCTTACGATAAGCATCCAATACATACTGTAAAATGGAAATTAATATGTTCACAAAATTTAAGGCAACTTTAAACTTTTGGCACTTCTTTATTTCAGAAAGGAGAATAGTAGAGAGAAAAAGGGAAAGAGATTTCAGACCCAACCTGATCATTCAAATCAAAAAGGAATGATGAGTTCGCACGGTCATAGATCTTCCCTCTTTTATCTGCCTCTTTGTGAGAAACCAACTCCCCGGTGTACTCTCCAAGATAATCATTTTTGTTCACAGGATTCTACATGACAATATAATAATACGAATCAGCAATTAAAAAACCAGATTATCTTTCTCAAATGCTGGCCAATGGACTTACCTTTATAAAAGCTCCCCACCCAGCAACATCTGACCGTCCCAACAAAATCTGTAAGGTTGATGAATTACAATAACTAATCGTAAGTTTGTCAATAGCTAATTAATAAGTTTGTCCATCAGAATATCAGATAGAACAAAAAATTTATTTTTCTCTACTAGGCCTCTTACTCTCTGCTGTTGTTTCAAAAGGAGCTTCATGTTACCACACTGATAGCCATCACCTCTCGTTGGCGGCTCACCCAAAGTACCATCTCCACAACTGCATGGAAACTCTTGTTATACCTCCAAATTGCAAGTATATTAAGTGCATCTTAGCTCTCTCTCTCTCTGATTTTTTTTATTCAAGGGTCCCGGTACACCCCAGCATACTTTAGATGCCATTCTCGAGAATTAAACCTGCATTAATAAAAAAAACAAAACAAAGAACAGAGACTAAGTGATGTTTTTATAAAGGATTAATTACCTGACCCAGCAATTTCTGCAAACATCAGGGTCGCATTCACGGCCAGCCGCGAAACAGGGACATTGTCTACTCCTACATTGGCTCTTGGCGCAATGGCATCCTCTAAACTTATTCTTACAGCTCTTTGAACAACTGCATACAAAAATAAATAAATAATATTGTGATATTCTAATGAAGTAATAGGAGCGAAGCTAGCGTGTGATGTGCTCACCAAGAGGGTTTGGTGAGCACAACTCCAATCGGATCGGCTTCAAACGACGAATCCAAACCGTTGAAACCGATCTACTTCACGAGTGATGCGTGTACATGTAAAATTTTGAAATTTTCGAATTAATTTAGTACAAAGTCAAGCAGTGGCATGTACCATAAATAGTAAGACTGGCATGTACCATAAATGGAACCCCATTATTAACTGATTCCAAAATAGTAAGACTGGCATGTACCATAAATTAAATATAGCCCAATAATAAATGGATGTACCATAAATTAAATGTACACTAGAAGTAGAACTATCACTTATTGTCATAATCTTTTCAATGGGTGGTGCTATTTGCAAACATCCAAAATGGTAGGCCGTACTTACAGATATCATAGCCTTCCAAACCTTAAGCTACATAGGTGAATAGCGTACCCGCAATATTTTTCACAGCAGGTGGAATTGACAATACAGGGGCACAGTTTCCCACATGACTGCTGGCACCCACATGGTGAGTACTGCTTGCATGATTGCTGCTTCCCGTCCCCTATCCTTTTCCTGATTGCAGGATGGCCAGCCGATTTCCATGTGTACTTTAGTTTGCGTGTTTTCCCTCTTTTGCGGTAGATTCGAGCTCTTAACGGCAAGTCTAACTCCTACAGTTCACAGTTTTGTGTCAAGTGTTAAGAAAGAGTTAAGAATGTATAAGTTCCTATTTTTTGGTTAGCTGACCAGACCAAATTATTTAGCATATTTCAAACACCACCAAACTTCTCTGTGCAGTTTCAAATAACATGAACCATTTCCATCAGCAGAAAAGAATAAGGGAAAATTACTGATGATCACAAAATTACCTTCCAGCAACAACATATATAACTCAAAAAAAAACTGATCAGGAATGCAGTAAGTATGTTAGACTTGATAAAACACTTGGGAATAATTTAGAAAGATAATTTTATAAATGTTGATTTTCTACTACAAGTAACATATAAGGTTTTCATACCATGTAATCTTGGTCAGATGTTCCAAAATCATCAAAATTTGATGTTGTCAAGAGAGGTCGACTTGGCATAGAAGAACCATTGCTGAACATGTAACTTGATACCTCCATGCATGTCTTCATGCCAGAAAGCAAGTTTCTAGCAATTAGGCAACTAAAAACAGAAAGAGACTAATTAACATTAGATTCAAAAAGATAAAAGAGAGGGTGCTATGGTTAGATAATAAAAAAAAGCTTCTAAATAATCATTAGAACTTACAAAATTAATAACAAATGTAAACAATGTGCTAGTTAGATTTCAATACTTAAAAGACTTGTTAATGACTGAATATAGTTAGAATTCAAATTCTGTATTCAGCCTAATTGTTCATTCAAGAATTACCTGTTCCTCCCAAATATTTCAATCCCCTTCAAGTAGAGATCTTTTTCCAGGGTACTCCAATAAGCACCACTATTACTCTTTGATTCTCTTCTAGATTCTTCTATCACAGTACTGTCCTCTATATCTCTTGGAAATTCACTTTCATGCTTTGAAATCTTGCCCTTTATTAAGCTCTTTATGGGAATATCCGGGGTAATCTCTTCTGGCTTGGAACTGCTTTCTGCAAGTGGAGTTGTGCAATCTTTGCCTGGATTAGAATCTTCAGATTCAGAGGATCCATTGCCTACTTCTTTCCTAGACTTGGATTCCTTCATAAGAGTATAAGGAGATTCTCTCCGCTGTGTAAAAACCAGAGACCGAGTTCTGATATTTAGGAGGGAATTTAAATTAGGAAAAAGAAGTTGAAATTTTCTTATATTATGAATATTGGTACAAGGCGGATAATGAACAACCTTTATTACCTTAAAGCATTGAACACTGCATGGTTTGCGAAGTTCGTCAAGCTCAAAAACAGATTGCAGCTTTTCATTCTGCCAACATAATTAGATAAAATAAAACACCAATGATTCAAAGAAGAATAAATAATAAGAATAAATTGGGCAGACCAATTTTACTGGTGCTCAAATTCACCACCATACAACCTCTACCCGGAAAGGGAAGAGGCACGTACACATATAAAGAGAATGCATCGCTCCCTTATAATTTTTATTAAGAATGTTTATCAGAAAACAAAAGTAAAATAAACAGGACCACAAGGTGGCCAAATAAATGCCATAATGCGTTTCAGTACTGTTGATCGAATACTAATTTTGAACTATATAGTGACATCAGATCCAAACTTACCGGGGTTACTAAATTCTGAGAACAGCCATGGAGCCGACAATCAAAGATCTGAAAAAGGAATGATTGTTTCGTTAAAAACCGAACCTACTAGGCTACTAGAGAATGTCTAAAGGGTATATCTAGTTGGCAAGATTGTTTCCAAGTATAGAAAGTATACCAAACAACGGCGGCAGAAGAGATTATCTAAAGAGTCTAAGGCTGTATCAAGACTCTTTTCAAGAAAAACCTGGTTCTGAAATATCTCCTCATCAAAAGCCACATGGCTGCTTGCACTCGTTTCATTTTTCTCAACAAGTTTTTCACACCTTTCCTGGATATAAATAAAAAAAAATGGATCTTTCATCAAAAATTTCAAGTATTGTAATGGAATAAGCATTTCACAAGTTCACTGAACAACCTCAATTTCTGCGGGAGAAGCATTGATAAATTGGCTGAGAATGTTCACAACTTCATGATTTAGACCATGCTCTTGAAATGCCTTCCTATAATTTAAAGGAAAGACACGAGTTACATTGCTTGGAAAAGAAAAGTTCTGCTTGAAGGAATTTCAATTTGTAAAGGAAAAAATCAATGAGTCTATTTGTAAATGGAAATTTCATTAGTAGTTCTCAGATGTATCAGAAAGCATTTATAAATCGATTAATAGAGTCAAATTGATTGTAGAATTGGGGGTCCACAATGTTATTTGCAATTCAACGTAACAATTAACTCAATCTGTAATTAACACCAACATTTCAAGTATTTGCAATTAAACAACTAGTATTTATTGGGCCATTTTGCAAATAAGAATCAAGACAACTAAACCAAGTAAAAATTGACTACACCTGCAATGTACCTTTTCAGGGTAACTGAACCAATCTATTATTAAAAGTAAGGTAATTTTGTAATCTTGAAATACAACATTGCTTTGCTTGATTTTACTTTCAAGTTGGTACTTGGAGAGGAAACCTAAATTAGAATTTGGTTAAAATTTATCAAAATTGAATGGTATATGCGTAAACCATCACACCAAGGTAACTGCTTCAACTATACTTGCACATACCTCAAAAATAGAGGCAGATGTTATTTGCAAAGAACTACAAAACCCTAAGGCAAAGCATAAAATTTTAGGGCACCAACTAAAATAACTAATTCACCATATAAGCTGGTCTTCTCCATGAGAGAAAATCATGCTTCTCCTCCTCAGCTTCGACAAACTCTTCGTCACTGTCACTACAAATTAATGCTTCATTGCCAACTGGATCATAATAAATCCTTCTACTTCCAACTACCGACTGATCATCTGCCATTCTCTGGTTCCTGTGCTGTGTTACATTTCATGTAGTAAATAAGTACGAAAGTCCAGTTTAATTTCTTAAAAACAATAGTGCCACAAAGTTTTTGTATAAATCATAACTCCATAATTTATACGAGGTTGGGTCCATACCAGCTCGGTACAGTTGCTTTTGTAAGTAGTAGCAGTATTGTGTTGTTTCAGTTATTTCATTTATTTGAAGCTTCTTAATACGGAAATTTGATTAATTTGAGTTGATTCTAATACATTCAATTATTCTGCATTTAAGGGTATGCGTATTAATCAGAAATGACAAAAGGCTTCATTAGAGAATTGCAAGATTAAAAGCCCCTCCTCTCATCATAATCGCCAAAAAAAACCCTGCTATATTGAAAAAACTTCAATCTAATACAGCCATTAGTGGATCTCAACACCATAAGAATTACAATATTGGTGAAAGGTTGTATCTATATGGCCATACTTTCTCAAAATAAATTGACCGTTCATATTTAAAATAAGACATCCAGAAAGTTAATTGTCAAAGTTTCAAAGTAACAGTGCTGAAGGCCAATTTTTTTTTTTCCTTGTGAAAGTGAACCTTTTTGCAATGCAACACAAAGGGCTCCTACATACTTTTTTCCCACAATAATTTGGTTTCTTTTGCAGAAGTTCCCTACTAATTTTTTACCTGACTCTCTCTAAAAGCTAAAAGAAAATATACGCAGAATAAAACGGCAAGTAATAACGTACTTGTCCAGGAAAATCCAAGTTGTATAAGATGGGATCCTCTCCACAAAGGGAAGCTTAACAAACTCTACAACTGTCTTTTGGCCACTGTTCCCTAGCACAAGAGTCCCAGCAGAGAAGCTCTCCTCTTGACTATGCCCATCCTTGTCGCACGACCCGTTGACAGAATCCCATGCACAGAAATTATGTAAAGAATTCACCATTCTATTAGAAAGCATGTTTTCAGAAGAACTATTGTTCTCGGCCACAACCGCCATGGCCAGATCATACAGCTGGCATGTGTGTGTTGTAAGATTATTCTGTTTCCCTCAATCTTTTCCTGTTTTCACAAGTGTGTAAAGCAGCTTGTTATTCTTATACATTTTTTTTTGGAAACTCAGATTAAACAAAATCCAAACTCTTATAAATCACTACTGTTGAAAATTTGTATAACTTGTATTCTAACTAGAGTGAGGCTATGGTAATATGCATATTACACAGCTGCCCGCGCTATGGACTCATATCTCTATTTTTAAAGTCCAAACAGTCGATCTGAACCATTCAACATGATCTTCATATGAAAATATACTTGGAGACCAAATTTTACATTTTTTAGAAGTTTTTTTACTATTTTCTTAGTTAGGTAGAAAGCACTCGATTTGAAAATTCTAGACCATCCAAAAGCAGTGGGTTTCTACCTATCTAAAAACTTGTAAAAAAAATTCTCAAAAATGTAAAATTTGTTCTGCAAGTACATTTTTTATAAGGAAATCATGTTTAAGGTGCAGATCGAATGTTGAAATTTGAAAATAGAGATATGAATCCATAGCATAGGTTGATCTGTAATATGCATATTACCATAGCCTCACACTTCTAACTATTCTAACTTTACACGGAATACACACAGCTACAAAGTACAAATCAAGCTCTCACTTATTTTCAATACCCTTTGTTATCGCAACTTGTCAGTAAATAATTAATTTATTCCATTTCCAAAAAGATTAAGAAAATTACCTTGATTAAAATCAACCTAGAAGATTGGATTTGCTTTTTCAGTCGATTTAAATTCCATGTTAGGGATGACATACCCTCTTTTTCCTGTTTTCCCTTCAAAATAACCAAAAACAACATTGCAAAAATCAAGCACTGCAACTCTTTATTCCATGGATCCATTAATTGAATAGCATTTTCACCTTTAATCGATGGGATGAGGAATCAGATGTCTTAGATGAAGAAACCATTGTCCCAACTTATCTATGCAAAAAGCGACAATTTTCTTTCTCGGAAAAAGGGTTTTCCAGTCAGGACCTTGAAAGAGGTAAAAATACATCAGTATCGACAAAATCAGAAAATCTAACTTATAGTAATTCATTCGGCCTGAAAAATTTATTACTCGATCGAGAAAAACCATACCTAGGCCTGATTAGGAAAATAAATCACCCCGCGTTAAGGGTCGTAGCTGAAGAGGGGTTTTACCGGATTCATTCAGTGGGCTTTCTTTCACTGTTTTATTTATTACATCACGGGTTTTAGAAGTGGAGAGAGAAGTGTCATGAAAGCTACACGGGGAGGTGGCGTTCGTCCGACGTGGCGGAATATCGGTTCTGGATCGCGGGAAATCGAACGGTTCAGATTGAGTTTCCAAGCGAGTCTTTGCTTTAGCTAAAAACAATTAAATACTCCACGAATCTGATTCGACACCTGTATGTGTATCTATTTTTGCCGATATTTTTATTAATATCCAAAGTTTATTACAAATTAATTAATATATTCAGGTCTGCTGAGATTTAATAAAAATGTCCCTACTTGCTAGAAAATGGCCGGTACCTATTTAATTAACTACCGGCCATTTTCTGGCCGGTACCCGTATTATTATTATTTTTATATTTTTTTGGTTGTTTTAGGGTTTATTTGAGTATTTTCCGTTTAGATTTTATGTTGTAGTATTTTATGTTTAGATTTTCTGTTATTGTAGTATTTTTTGTTTAGATTTTATGTTGTACTATTTATTTTAGTATAAATTAGCGTAACTTAGTTTAATTTAGCATATTCGTGATGATTTATTTTATTTTAGTACAATTCTCATTAGTTTAATTTAGTGTAATTCTGTTAATATATTTAAGCGTAATTTTGCGTAAGTTAGTGACGAAAAAAGATCTAGAAAAATATAAAAATAGTACCGTACATAAAAAAGAACCAAAATATAAGATAATCTAAACATAAAACACCAAATATAAATAGTATAAAAAATCACTGCCACGGATCGGGGACCATCGCTCAGCTGGTACTCCGGTGTTCGCTCGAACCGGCCAGACTCTCTCTCTCGATGTAATGACATCAGCCTCTGCTTCGCTGCGTATCCGCTCGGCAGTATCCCAGACTGCCTCATACGTCGGCCTAGAGATTGGCGGGGGTGTACAGAAGACGGATGCAGCGAACTCAGTCCCAAAGCCAGGCTGAGTCTGGGACCCGCTACGCTGGCCTCTCTATCATGTGGCATCTCTGTCTCATATCGTGGTACTGGCGGTGGCGGCATGTCGGCCGGATCCTCCTCGAATACCCCTGATACGTCCCTTCCCAGGGGGAATGGATCGTACTTGGATTTGATCTGATAAGCTGTAGATGGGCTCGTTCCGTCTCTGCGTGACGGGCCGAGGTCTTGAACAAGGTGGGATGCATGAGGGTACTTGTGCTTTAACCCCTACAGTACCCTGTGTTACAAAAAATCGCGATCCCCGTTCCCAGGAATTACCCGCCTTAAATAAGGGAACCTGGGTCGTTGAAACGTCTTGTCAAAACGGTTAGGGAGTATGTATATGAGCAGTAGCGCCCGCATAATTGGCGGTGATGCTCACATAATTGGCGGTGACGCGAAATCGAAGTTGGACGGGGCCTCATGACTGAGGGCCCAACTTGGCTTCACGGGCCATCGGGCCGGACTGTTTCATATTGACGGAGCGAATCCCAATCTAGTTGTTGCCGAGCCAACAGGTGGCTGGCGTATAGGCCTCGTCCTGTTTGGTTTTGCGTTGGTTATGTGAGGCGGACCAAAGTGTTGATCTTCTCTTGGTTTCGGGCTGGTCCTCGAAGGGATCCAAGCTACGAGTCTATTACTTGTTCAGGGCTGGCCCCGCAAGGGAGTCTGAGTCCCGAGTTGCTCTTGGTCTCGGACTGGCCCCGCAAGGGGGTCTGAGTTCCGAGTTTTCTTTTGGCCTCGAAATGGCCTCGTAAGGGGTCCGAGTTCTGAGTTTATTCTTAACTTTGGGGCGGCCCTGTGAGGGGGTCTGAGGCCTGAATTGTCTTTTTTGGGATGTGAATATATTAACGGCTTTATTTTATTTGGGCTGGCCTTTAAGGGGTCCAAATCCCAAGTTTATTTATGGGCCTAATATGGGCTCTATTAAAGGCCATTGTGATCACTCAAAAGAGAGCAATATTTCTTTTAATATTTATAAACTCGTAAATGCTATCGGTTCAGACTGCAAGTGCACAATCCTATCGAGTAGTATATTCGAGGTCGATCCATAGGGAATATTGGTTCAATGCTTTGAGCGATCGAATCACAATCTTTCGAAAGGCTAGACGAAATCTGTAAATTGAGAGGTGTTGTTGTGATCAATGTAAATTAGGAAGCAATTAAAAGTAATTAAAATAAAGATAGAGATGAGGATTTCTAGGGTTTCGGCACACCATTGCCACTCAATCCGCCTTGACAATATATTCCTGTTGCGTCTGATTTCCTGTTGCTGTTTAATGAAAGACACCACATAGGTCATTGCGATTTATGTTACGCAAGAATGACAGATCTTTCACCGAGATTCTACATAGGACACTGCAATTTTCCTTACGCAAATGTCTGATCTCTCAAATACCCCAAATTACTACATAGATCACTGCGAATTTCTTTACGCATGTGATGGAATTTGGTACACGTTTTGTTGGTCTGGTTTATGGTTTTCCCGCTAAGGTTTTCTTCACTTAAACCTAATAAATCTCAACGAGGCTAATTCATACAAATAGTTTCTCTTACCATTAAAGTATTGTCACTACCCTAACGGACTCAAACTAGATCATTGAAGTTAGATGAAGAGATAGTAAATCACAAAAGCATTTTGTTTCAACAACAAGAAATCATAATCAACAGAAATATATATATCAAAACATCAAGAGTAACAAGGTTTACTGCCTAGCCCTAAGAAAATGAACTTAGCCGCGGAACGGCATTGTTACAAGCACTCTTCTCTTCTCTCTTTAATCAAATCTAACCCTAATTACAAAGATAACTATTCCTTCTGCCCAGGGGCCTTATATAGGAGTGGAGGGACGTGTAGAGGTTGAGTAGGGGCTAAGAAGCTGATCTGAAAACAGCTGTCGGCAGTTATTCCCCAAGAGATGCCTTCGGATACGGGCTGTATCAGGTGATACGGTCCGTATTAGGTCCTTGACGGTTAAGGTTTAATGCTTCCAGCGCTATCTCCTGGTCTATGCTAGGACTGTCCGTATTAGGCAATACGGACCGTAACAGAGACTTAGTCGATGAGCGTCGCTGATCCGATTGACCTATTCTAGCTTCATTTGATGTAAATAGTCCCAAAACCTGTTTCTGCAATAAAATATAAAGAAGGGTGACAGTACCTTTTTCTCTAATAAGTAAACATAAGTGTGAGAAATATGTAAAACCTAAGCCAAAATCCGACGTAAATCACATTATTTGACT
>JAJGRW010000180.1:89028-177500 GCA_025461045.1 Carex parvula
TCATTAGATATTGATTGATGGTGAATCTTGAATAATAACTTAAATTATGATTAATGGTCACGCGAGTCACGTATGGTCACGACACATTTAGACACGGCGTGACTCACGTGTTGATCATTTGCGTGCGTGACCACCCCTTGATATTTTGGCCACGGCACGACATGACACGTAAAAAATTACTTGGTCACAGCATGGTACCGAGCACGAAACCAAAATCACAATGTATTAGTCACAGTACAACACGGTACATTTTTTCCACTCTACTCAGAGGGGAGAGGGGCACCGTAAACAGTGGCAGAGACTATATAACAGTGTTCGGCATCCGCCATTCTTTAATTTTAAAATTTCTTATTAGTATCTATACGATATTTGATTGATTGTTGCTCCTACTTTGGGAGAGTCTAAATTTCAACTACCGTACAAGTTTATCACTATTTTTCTTTTTACAGTCCAATCTAGATATATATAGTGCCATAACTGGTCACGTTATGACTTGAGTCACGTGCTGTGCCGTTCTCAAATTCAAAAAGACAATCACATCATGTGAGTTGCATTTGTCACGTTTGTTTACATTTAACTATTTTTTTCATAATTTAAATTAGTTTATTTAAGATTCACCATTCGATCAAGATCTAACGCTCATAATCACGCATGACTCGTATGATCATGTATCGTATCGTAACCAAATATTTCGTGTGACATACTGTGTCCGTTTGAAAAAAATTTAACACGTGTCGTGCTGTGACGACAAAAGAACCGTTTGAAAACAATTAGAAAAACTCAACTTGTGACTCGGACTTGAAATAAAAATGATAAAAGAAATGTAGACCCAATAAATATGGGCCATAAGAAGGCCCAATTACGGTCAATCACAGGCTTATATAAGTCAATTTCGTAACATCATTATCCCGGTTTCGGATTGAAATAACACAACAAATAAAATTTGAGAGAATTTCATTTTAAAATTGTTTGTAAATTGTCATTTGAGCTATACCAGGCTGTCTATTTATAGATTACTAGTTAAAATCCAACGTAGGATTGATAAAATTAGGTTAATTCTTGTGGCATTGGTGGTAATTCCACAAGAAAAAAGGTGTAATTGATTTATAAGTTAATGAATAGGGCTTTATTAGCTTAAGTGGTGAATTAGATTTTTGAATAATAATGTTACTGGTAAATGAAAAGATATTTTAGTAAGTAATAACCTCTTCTCTACTTGTTCATCTTTTTGGAAATCTATTTTTAAGAATAGAGATATTATTAATTTGGGACTTAATAAAGAAATAGAAAATGATAAAGTACTGTTTTTTGGTTAGATAGATGGTGTGGGGAGCATACTTTACAGCATCATTACCCACAATTATTTTCAGTCACTTAAGATAGATTTATTTCAGTGGCAACAACCTTCTCCACTCCTTTAAATTTACTTTTCTATAGATTATTAACTGGTATATATTTACAAGAATGGCTTAATTTAAAGCAACAATTTTTACATTTCTCACTTGATAATACATTAGAAGATGAGATCTTATGGAGATGGTCTAATAAGCATGTTTTTTCAATTCATTCTTTCTATAAGTGGTTAGATTATGGGGGGTATTCCTAATAATGAATATAATACTATTTGGCAGTCTAAATTACCCCTCAAGATTAAGATTTTCTTATGATTAGTTAGAAAAGATAAGATATTAACTAGACTTAATTTATTAAAAAAAGGATGGCCAGGTTCACTTGACTGTCTGTTTTGTAGTCAACCTGAGAGCACTAACCATCTTTTTGTAGAGTGCTCTTACATCAAATTGCTTTGGAACTAGATAACATCTTATAATGGATTTACTTTTAATGGTACCACTTTATGGTTATTAGATGCATGTATCCCTTTTAAAGATAGGTTATTAGTAGAAATGATTAGGAGTGTAGTCATTTGGACAGTTTGGTTGAACGTAATAGAGTTTGTTTCAAGGGCAATGCCCCTGCAACAGCTACAACATTAGGAACTAAGATTATTGCTTTACTTAGTTTCTGGTGTCAGTCTAGGAATGATGATTTATGTTCAAACTTATACCTCATAATTTCTTCTGATGTTAAGGAATTACCAGATCAACTTCGAGCAGAGGAGGAGGCAGCGGAGGTCCTCACATTCATGGCAGAGATGGAGGACACCAGGCCCCGAGACCCTTTTTTTGCCATTATCAAGGAGGATTTTGGTCCTTACAGCCCGCTCAGTCCAATGTCTGGAGAAGACAGGGATAATGATGGCGATGTTGATTGGGATCTGTTAAACCACTGATGCTTATGTTTCTAGGTTGTTTTGTATGTTTGTGCATGTATTTTGTTTGGAACAGAACTATGTTGTTTGTGCTTTTGTGGTTAGTCTCTGCTGTTTTGATACATTTGTTGATATTTTGGTATATGTTTGTAACTGATATTATGGTTGAGTTTAATTACCTGCTTTAGGTACTTAAACTTGGTCTTCCTGGTTTCTAATGAAATCAGTAGATCTTGAATCCACTATGTTTCAAAAAAATTGAGCATGAAAGTCATGTCATGTGCATTGTAATTAGATTATAGTAAAAAGCATGTACTTGCTGCTGTAACAGCTGTATGTAATCTTTTCATGCATTTGCCTGAGTAGGTTGAAATTGTCTCCAGATCAAAAGTCAATCATGATTTGTCTATTGCATTAGTAATTTGGAAAATTAAACCCTAATACAACTTCTAATTTTTTTAATATCTTTGTAAATTCTTTTAAGAAAATTGCTAACAAGCGGACCAGTCGTCCACCAATTAAAAACCGGTAGATATGCAAATTTTATATAAAATATGCAAAACAAAAAAAATTACGCAAAATACAGACTTGTATAACACTACCAATCGTTTTCGACTTTCAAGTTATACAGAGGCCGTTCGGCAACAAGGGATTAAACCTCCTTAAGGCCTAACCCGCTTCTTTTAGCTTCCTTAGCCGCTTAATTCTGTCAAACACCGGTTCCTTAATGCGGATTAAGATCACCTCCTTTAGCCTCATTTTGCCCGGATTTTAATTCTCTGCCCGGATCTTAAGGCACCTCTACTCATTCTTTTAGCTTTCTTAGCTTTCATCCACAGATTAAGACAATCTAACATCAGTTCCTTAACACTCCTTAAGCTCTTAATCCTTCACTCTTAATCCCTTGTTGCCGAACTGCCCATAATTTTCTCGCTAGAATGAGTAAACAATCAAGAGGTTGCAAATATTTGTAGTTTTTAACTTAAAACCAGGCCCAAACCAGTCCACAGATGATAGCTTGTTCGGTTCAAAAGTGGAAAATGGGATTCCTAATTAAGTTCGGGGTGCAAACGGATCGGATACGGATCGGATAGTGATAAAATCATATTTGTATCTGCTTTTATTTTATTTTCGTATATAGATACGGATAGTATAGTAGACGGATACAATCTAATATAAGAATCAATACTCTGACATATGCTCAAAACCAACATAACAACCTTCTGATGAAGAATTAACTAGAAAAAAGACCATTGCATTATTAACAAAAAAAGGAAAAAAAAATATAAAAAAGCACCAACAAATTATAAATTATTTTATTTAATGTTTGGGTGATGATAGAGCATAGAAGCCTATCAGGCCTTAATTTCCATGGCCTTCTTTTGAGCCTTTTAAGCACATAAACAATCCGTAAAGTGTATGATATCTCTCTATTTTTTCTGCATATTTTTTTGTGTCAGTCTGAGGGGTGGACTAAGAAAATTGAAATTAAAGGGCTTAATAAATTAATGTAGTATAACTTTATTTTGTAAGGAGATTTAAACATATAATAAATACTTATAAAAATTATAAATATTAAGAATCAATGCTTATATCTGCCTTGCGTTGCTCTCCTCAATTCATTATGCAATATGTTTTTATTTTATTTTATTTAGCCTACGGGCTATTTGCCGAAATTTTTTTAGTTACCACAGTAAAAAAAAAGAATTAAATGATTAGCATCTGGCCCAAGCTATTTTCAATCCTACCACCCACGCTGACCAGTTCGCATATTAAATTGGGTTGGTGCGGGGACTGGGTTGGCGCACCAAAATTGGTGCAAACTTAGTGCTCAAACGGGGTGAAACGCACCGAAGAGCAGTGAAAATTTCAGAACTGAGTCCGCGTGAGTGATAGGATTGGAAAAATCTCAGCAAAGAAATTTTGATTTTATGATGCGGTAACTAAAAAAATTTCGGAGCTATTTGACAACAACAACAACAAAAACTTGTTTATTTATTTTAATTTGTTCTCTTATAGATGTTGCTTTCACATCTGAAAAATACAGTTCCATCTGTTTCAAAAGACTATTCTAATTTGATAATGTTGAATGCTTGTATGTCACATTCATGGCCACCTATCTAAACATAATTGGAAATTCAATTCAAAAACATCATTCATCATGTTATCCACTTATCCTAGCTGGAATGTACTTTGTTATAAGTAATTTTCTTCCATGTACTGATAAAAATCACACTGTTGAATACTATATATGGATGTCTCTTTTTTGTCATTTTCTTTTCTTTTGAATGATTGAGCTAGGTTAATAACTTGTGTAAAGTTAATGAGAAAGTTTCACGAGGAGGATCTACTTACAACATTTGTAAGTTACAACATCTTATCACAATTCGGTTTTATGATTTTCAAAGTCCAAACAGTCAATCTAAACCGTTCAACATAATCTCTATATGAAAATGTGTTTGGAGATATTTTATTTTTGAATGTTTTTACTATTTATTAAATATTTTACAAAACTGCTATTTTTCAGTGGTCCATAATGGTCTAAAAACAACAATTTTGTAAAATACTTAATAAATAGTAAAAAAAATTAAAAAAAAATGTAAAATTTGATCTTCAAGCACATTTTAATATAGAGATTATGTTGAACGGTTTGGATTAACTGTTTGGACTTTAAAAATCCCAAAACTGAATTGTTATAAGATATTGTAACTTACAAATGTTGTAAGTGGATCCCTCCTCTTCATATATATATATAGAGAGTTGGGCTACGGTACTTCGCGAAGTAAAACGAGTGTTTTACTTCACGTTTATATCTTCAATTTGAAACTTCAAAACGTCGATCCGAACCGTTCAAGTTGATCTCCATATTAAATTGTGCTTGGAGACCAAATTTTACATTTTTGGAAATTGTTTACTATTTTTTTAGAATTTTTGAAAATTGTTGTTTTTCAAAAAATCTTGGACCATCAAAAACAACAATTTTCAAAAATTCTAAAGAAATAGTAAATAATTTCCAAAAAATATAAAATTTGGTCTCCAAGCACAATTTAATATGGAGATCAATTTGAACGATTCGGATCAACAATTTGAACTTTGAAATCGCAAAATATGAGTGTGAAGTAAAACACTCGTTTTACTTCGCGAAACACCGTAGCCCAACTCTATATATATATATATATGTATATATGGTGTTCAATAATTTTGTGCGTGTACACATTTGCGTTGGCGATGGATATTTTGATTTAAAATTCCTCATGAATTTCAACCGTTGGAGAAACAAACCAATCATTGTGGCTTCTTCATTTATTGTAATGAAAGCGCGCCTTAAATTCTAGGTCAGATTGTTAAATTGTATTTACACCTGAATATATTTATATTTAAATTGTAAGTATTTTCATATCTGAATTCATAATGCGTTCATCATTTTTTTTTAATAATAACAGAAAACTTAAGTTAAATACTATCGTACAAATATAAGTTTCAGAGTTCTTATTCTTATTAATATAAAAATAAATACTAAAAATACTTCTCAAAAATATTAATATATTGGGATTGATCTCTTATTTTTATTTTTGCTCTCATCTTTCGGATTGCATTATACAATTATAAATCTTTCTTTTTAAGAACCGTTATATTGTTGAGGTCCTCTCACGACTTCACAGTTTCTGTAAAGTTAAAAAAAAAAAAAACCGTTATATTGTTAATTTGACATGCAACACATTCACGAACCATGATTATTTTAAACACCATGCGCCGAAGAGAGAAAATCACAATTTTTTTTTTAACATAAGATCTGAACTAAAAAATTTTAAATCATCATAATGTATATTAAGTTTAAACAAAAAAGTTGTTTTTAAAATCACCAGAATTTTGATAAAGGCTAATTAAAGTTGAAACGTGTCTGTTTGATTTTTTGTATTATTATTTTATTTTTTTGCTTTTAAGTTTATGTAAGATTTTGTTTGATTAATGGAAATTATCCGCTGGCAATCATTAATCGATCTAAAAAATTATAATGGAGGAATTTTTTTTCTAAAAATTTAATTCCAATCACACACTTTGTACGGAACGAGTATCCTCTCCGGTATGTGTAAAAGATTCCCTTCACTTTACGGTTTGAGATTTATTCTCAGCCGGTGCCTATTCAGGATGGCGCAGGAGGGCAGTATTATTTGTGCTTTGAGATTTGTGCAAAGCTAAAAGAACGATTCGGATCCACTAATTCCCTTTTACGGTACCGGAGAGGATCCGAATTCTTTTGTACATGGGTTCAGGAAAGTAGAACACAGATATTTCTAGCTTCCTAATTAATTGTATATAATGAGATTTTAAATTTTAATAAATATGAAAATAAAGAACTATACGGAAATATTTACCAAGTAAAGAACTAGTTGAAAATATTATCCATTTGGAACATGCATGACTTTATATAAAATTGACTTTAATGATTCTGATTTTTTTAGAATAATTATTTCAATCCCCCACTCCAGTACCCGCATTGTACCCACAACAACAATAGAGAAATGTTGTACTACGGTCTCCGCTAATTAGAGAAATGTTGTACTATAGTTCCCACTAATTATATGGTCCCCTTTTCTAGTCTCCACACTCGTATCCACGTCAACCTTTATAGGTATAAATACTTGGAACATAAAATATTAATACTTGCAAAATAAAATATAAATACTTGCATGCGTAACTTGATATGATCATCCCATTTTCCAGTCCCTAATCGTTTCCGCGTCAACTTTCCTCTAATGAAGTAGGAGAGACCCCGTATCCCCCCATCAACATTCCCTAATAGTCTCCGCGTCAACCTTCCTCTAACAAAAATAATTGACCTTATAGGTATAAATACTTACAATACTTGATATTAATACTTTTATATGCATGTAATTCAGTGTCATATGTAAAAAAATATTTGTAAGTATAGGTATAAATACTTGTGTGACGACGAGTCCGAAAGTACGTTATCATGGATCTCATTTGAAAGAGAAAAATACGTAGAAAATGTTCGTAATTTTAGATTCGCAAAATTTCTCATAGATCGTCAAAAATATGACAATTAAGATGCGGATACAATGCGGGTACTGAAGTGCGGGTACTCATATCAGCTTCCTTTTTTTTATTCCTTAATCATCCAAAAAAGTCTTCAGTCTTTAAATTCAAATAAATATAAAATATTATCATTCTCCAACTGCCTTTTTAGCCTTTTGTTTTAACCAAAATATCCCAGCCCTCTGTAAATATTTACATAAAAAAATGGCTGGTAAGAAGAAGAATATATAAAATAAAATAACAACAAAGGTGTAAATATTGAATGCTGATATAGCTAGATTTGATATTACATTTTTGAAAGTTTAATAAGAGTATAGTTCTAAACTTGTCTTGAGAGTTTATAAGCTGTATCTCTAAATCATTGGCAGGTTCCAAAAGAAAAACAAACAAATATATGTTGATCTAATTGATCAATGATGCCTTATATCACAAGTTTCCAAATTATGAAAAGCATAGAAATATAGTTTAATCTCTCAATCTCGTATAAAACAAACACAAGGGTTTAAATAGCATTTATCGCGTCATAGCAGAACGGTTGAAAAAACGGTGTTATGTCCATATAGCGCCATAGCTTTTATGATCCGAAAACGCTACAGCGCGCTATTTAGAACCTTGATAAAACATAGACGAATTAGTAACTTTGAATTTATATGCATCGTTCATAAATTAGATAAACATATATATATCTCCGCACGGTTTAGATTCACATCGGAAGTTTTTTTTATAATTTAAAGTCATATTTGATTGTGAGGTGAGAGATATAGTAAATTTCTTACTCCACACTTAAATTATTTACTGATATGTAAAATACGAGAAGTAAAATGAAATTATGTCAAAGTTAAATTACTTCTTTAGACGGAATAACTTCACCTCTCTTCTACGGCCCACTATACAAAGATTTTTTTTTTTATTTCTCTGACAGATTAATTTAAGCCATGACTTAAATAAGATGGAACAAGTAACTTAATATACTTAAATTAATGATTAATCCATTTGCATTACAAAGCTAAAGATGAATAATAAAAAACATAATAGATAAAAAGTTACAAGGGATAAAAAAAAAAAGGAAAAGAGAGAGAATATTGGGTCCATCATGGGATTGCTCAAACAGTTACAACAGCATGCCACTTGAAGAGCTTCTTTATGTCGACACCGTGTTGCTAACACTGGAAACTAGCTAGCTAGTGCTCTAACACACAAAAAGACAAATAAAAAGAGCAACACTAGATATTTATCATGGAGTGAGGCTACGGTGCTATGCATAGCACGGATTGGGTCCGTGCTACGGCTCAAAATTTGACTTTTCAAAATTCTAACGGTTGATCCGAACCGTTCAACATGATTATAAAATGAATATGTATTTGCAAACCAAATTTTACATTTTTTCGAATTTTTTTACTATTTTTTTAGATAAACTGTTTTTGGATGGTCCAGAATGTTCAGATCAAGTGATTTTCGAAAAAATAGTAAAAAAATTCAAAAAAATGTAAAATTTGGTTTGCAAGTACATATTCATTTTATAATCATGTTGAACGGTTCGGATCGACCGTTAGGATTTTTAAAAATCAAATTTTGAGCTGTAGTACGGACGAAATTGGTGCTATGCATAGCACCGTAGCCTCACTCTTTATCATGTGGCAACTGTTATATAGTTCATGGAACCAATTTGGGTCCGATGTCCATCGGACTCAAAGTGAGTTCGATGACTGTCCGATTTGTTTTAAGATTCGCACCCGTAATTTTTGTGCCTGCTTTAAAATTTGTGTGCATGAATCTTAAAGTGAATCGGATGGTCCCAAAACCCATCGGACCCAAGCTGTTCTCATAGTTCATAGATGATCTTGATAATTGTTTTTGGTAAATAAAGAAATATTATACTTTTTGAAAAAAAAAATATACTTCTATATTTTGAATATAATCGTGCAAAATGATGCTTTATTTCTCAATGGTTGTAAATTGTGATAGCAAAATCAAATCCATATGCACGAGTACTCAAATTCTTCATGGCATTTCAAGAAATAAGGGGTTTGATATCTGTCAAAGATATAGTCTCATGCATGGAATCAACAGTGTTTCGATGGACATCAGATCAAATTCGGTCTGTAGTCTAATCAGAACCGTCCAATCAACTTCAATATCCGCGTAGTTAACTTAAAGATTCGTATTAATCAAATACGCACAAATTTTAGAGTTGATTGAATGACTCCGATCAGATATCGAATCAAATTTGATTTGAAAATAGATCCCAAATAGGTCATTCTCCTCCGAATAACCACCAAAGGTCATTTTCTCTGTGCGTTCAACCGCATTTAAAATCATGTCTCTATTTATTTTGAGCATGGACATTTGCCAAAGCCTTAATTATTTTATTGTTCTCACAAACCATTTGAATGCCCCAATCTTTTTTTTTTTAATATTAAAGAGTCTCAGTACATCTCAGCATCTTTTTAAATTGATTTCAATGTGTTTATATTTTTTTATTAATATGTTCCGATACACCCAGCATATTTTAAATGATATTTTCGAGAATTGAACATGCGACATCTTCGTAGAAACAGAGCTCGTGCCACTGCACTAAGTTCACGGTTCTTCAATGTGCCCATCTTGATCTTAATAACCTTTGCCTTCTTGCATTATACTTAGTGGAGGAATCACATTATTGTCCATCCTCATCAAACTGATGAAACAATGATTAATTTCATTTAAAGAGATAAGAATTATTAATTGCACAAGTTTATTTGTCTGTTTGAATTTTTTTTATTTTTGAAATGTCATTTAAGAAAATCTTATGAGCCCTCCGATCATACTGAATAAGAAAAGAAAAATAGATCGGATGGATGAAGATGTTGATCATGTGGTATTGGTGAAAAGTTATGAGGGTTCACCGTCTTTATGAAGTACATATTATGATCAGGTGCGGAACTAGAAAATAGAGATTGGAGGCTGAAAAATCAGATACAGTGTTTCGTCTCTAATTACAAAAATTATAAATTTAATGGATTAAAGTATAAGATTTCAATTTATGGAGGAACTTAGCCTCCTTTACTCACTACTGTGTTTCGCCTCTGATTATGATCTATGACAACACGCTTCTATAGAGATAAATTTTTAAGAAATTTACAAAATAGAAAAAACAAATTATAGTCATATTCTTAGACTTACGGAATATATATATGGATTGGTTGTATATTAAACTTCATGCAATTATAGTGTCAATTGATATTTCATCAATTCTATTTAAATATTGTAAATCGATGTAACTTTTAAGTCATTTAATAAACAGTAAAATTTACATAAAAATACTATTAATTCTCATATGCATCATATAACTATAGTTGTATTATCAGAATTATCAAGTTAAATTATTGTTAATAAATTCTCAATTATTTAAATAAACTCTAAAAATAAGTTGGCCTAGAACTGGAGAGGTCAGATTCAGTATTGTAAATTACGGTATGCGGTCGTCGGACAGACAGGGTACCGCCAACTGATTAATCGGAAATAATCGGCCGATTAGTCAGAAAAATCCATGACGATTTGATCACCGTCAACGACTAATCAACCAATTAATCAGCTTAAACGAACGTTTTTTACAACACTAGTCAGAACTTTCTCAGGAGCATTTTGTTAAGTATCTCCTTCCGTACATAGGAGATAAAAATACTTTCAGCCGAATCAAAGCTAATTCGGTTAAAATATAGGCATGTTTGTTTTTGAGATTCGTGCCAGACTAAAATGGACGACTCAGATCTCATTCTACACGGTCAGGTATTGTACTGGATCTCAAATCCAAAGCCTGATCAAACCTGAGATGCATGGGCGGATGTATATTGAAGCAATAGCGATCAATTGACTCTCATTTTTTTTTTATATTTTTACATAATTTTATATATAATTTAAATTAAAATATTGTGATATTGTAAATTTGATTTCCAGAGATTTTTTATATGATTGATCTTCATATTTATTTGATCTTCAGAGTCTGAAAGTCTAGCTCCGTCCCTGCTGAGATGACACGCTAATCTATCTAGCTTCTTTGATCAGAAGACTGAGTGCAATCTTAATTTAGCTAAATTGGGATGCTTTGAGATATCAGTTTTTAGACTTTTTACAATTATTGTAAATCTCTCATATCAACGGGACAGACTTTATGGACAGTAACCTTGCTTGTTCTAACTGCAAGTAAACAATGAGAAGACAGCAAATCTCAGAAAGAGAACAGAGTAGGTCCGATGCCCATCGGACCTACTTTTAGGTTCAACGGGTATCATGACCGTCCGATTTAATTTAAGATTTGTGCGCACAAATATTGAAACAGATACGCGCGAAGTTTAAAGCATTCTGCACGAATCTTAAAGTAAATCAATGGTGATTAAATCCATCGAACCAGAGTAGTCTCAGAAAGTACAGAGAGGAAATAATTAGTAGTCTGAAATCATCCAATTTCTCTTGGTAGCTTCGCATCAATCTTCTTTAATGCTTATTATTATTATAAAGAATTTGACCGTGATAACGTGTAAATACAAAATTTTGTTCCCCTCTGTGGCTCTGTGCCTCTTAATCGATTATTTATTATAGAACCGCTGATTTGACATAGTAACACGAGTTTCATCTCTCTACGCATCAGAAGTGCGGGTTTTACTTTCGAAAAAGGCATCTGAAAGATGTTGTATTAAAAAAAAAAAAAAAAGGAATTTTACAAGAATTTTGTGAGAGTATCCAGAAAGACAAAAATACTTAATTGTGGTGGATATAAATGTTAAATTGTGTCAGTAGTCTCGTGAATACTTTTATCAGTAAAAATAATACTCTTAAAATAATAATTTATATTAACTTACACTCACCAATAGTTATTTTTTATCCTCACCAATACCTCCAAATTTTTATAAAAATTGATCATTAAACATTTTCTAGGTTAAATTTATGTTCTAAAAATATATAAGCCTTTTGATTCGTTACAATCCCATCACTTGGCATTCAAAAGTAGCACCTGTATATGTTATTTTTGTCTGTAAAAAACCTCCGATGTGAATATTAATCAAAGGTTTAAATAGCACTTATGGTGTCATAGCAGAACGGCTAAAAAAACAACGTTATTGTCATATTGCGCCGCTATAGTGCCAATAGCGCCATGGCTTTTATGGTTCGAAAATGCTATAGCGCGCTATCTAAACCCTGATATTAATGCATGTATGATGTATGAGATCGACCGGTTAAGTCAGTTATAGAGATTTTTATGTAAATTAATATGACCCATCTATATTTTTTATATTAAATTGTTCCAATAATAAAATAGAAACCTTTATGAAAATGAAATCTTGAAAAGTATTAATAAACCGTTGATATATATACATGAAAATTTATTCTTGCTGATGTGAAATATTTTGTTCGTTTAATTAATTATGACATAAACATTTTTTTTGACGAGGCCAGACGACATAAATTTATTTATTTTGATCTTTTCCATAGATGGTTGTCGTATAATTAACAAACAGGTCATAAAATTTAGTGATGATATCATAAGAAATTATCAACAAGAAATTAAAGGGGAAAAACTCAAGACCTCATGAACAGTTCAACTGTTCATACACTGATCTTAAAAAAAAAGCTGTTCATACACATCGGTCTCGTAACGCCACAAAATATATAGAGTCAAGAAAGAAACAGAATAATAATTAAACATAGCGAATTAATTAAGTGCTATACTTATAAAGCAAGTTGCACCATTTTATTTAACCATGTTGTATATATATATATGATCCCCACAAATAACAGTAATTAGCTAGAGGACCACAATATTGAGTTATTCCTTAAACACGAGAAAAAGAAAAAGAAAAAGAAAAGAAAAACACAAATTAAGCACCCCACCGCATACAATTGAGAAATTAAAAAGGTTCAGAAAATAGAAAATATATAGGTTAAACAAATCTCACTTGAATAAGATTGGGTTATTAATTAATTAAGATTGAAGCTCCTCTCTGGCCAGCTCTTCCATCTTGCATCCACTCACCATGATCGCCTCTCTCTCACAACAGCAGCAAGTCCTCAGAGGCAACCCTCCTTGCACCGGCGCCACCTCACCCGGCAAGTGCACATGCGCATGCACCGATGGCAACTTCTTAGCAACAATCACTGAGTTGATCACCTCATCTTGCGGGTGGTAAATCGACGCCACCTCAAACCCCTTTAGCTCATCTGACCCCACCACTGGGTACAAGAACCCCCTCGCACCGTGTGCACTGCGCACCACCAAAACTGACCCAACAGCCATGTACCTATTCAGGTGCTCTATAACTCTTGCCTTCTCTTCTTGGTCTATCCCAACCAGTGCGGCCAAGAAAACCACATCGTATGATGACAGCACATGTGTCAGAGACATGACATCTGCAGTGCGAAACTCAACTCGAGATGCCATGTCAGCATCGGATTTTAACAGCTTACGGGCACGGATTGTAGCAGATGGCTCTCGATCATACCCGTGGAACCGTGTGGTGGTCATATGGTAGGTAGCCAGAACGAGCAAGCTAAGAGGTAACGGACCTGACCCGATAAAGGCGACACGCATTGGCATGCCGTTAACATGCTGTGAAAGGAGTTCAAACTCCAACTGACTAAGTTTGAGGTAATTGGTATAGTAAGGAAAAAGCGAGAGATGGTCTAACGGGTTTTCGTACGAGGCTAAGATGTCAGAGTAGTGATTCTCTAACAAACCCTCTCCATTGCTGCATAAGTCAATCAGTTTCAAGCGCATTTCTTGCGCTTCCATGTCGAGTTTGGAGACATCAATCTCGGATGGAGGGATGCATGCCGTGACTAGTTCGGTAAAGAGCGAGTTAACTTGAGGTGAGGGAAGGAGAGAGGGAAGGGTGGAAAGAGAGTCACAGAGAGAGGCGATGTTCTGAAGTAAAGCTTGTTGGTCTTGGTTAAGAGAGGCCATGGATATCAGTAGTAGCTAGTGCGTGTGTTGCTCTAGATCGAGAACTAATTAAGGTGAGATTTAATTTGAATGTATGTTGATGATGAGGTGCATTGGAGGGAGGGGAGAGGAAGGTGTATATATAACGGATGGCATTGAAATGTGGGCTTGTTGATTTCGATATCATAATTAAAGGATCGATATGATAAAAGAGTAAAAAGGGAAAGCGATCGATCCATGGTGCTTGTTTAAATTAATGCTAGTCTAATTGGGGGAGAGAATGAATCTCGACTCTAAATTGGTCTATATCACTATATGGTGCAATTAATTTTCCATGATAATTATTGCCATTTCTATATAATCATGGGAATCGTAGAGAGACCAAGTGGTGATCAATTGATTCTAACCAATGTTCTAAATAGCGATTATAGCGGCATAGCGGGGAGACAAAAAAAAAGCTATTGTGAATAGCTATATCTAAAGCTATCGTACATAGTGTTGGATTTTCTTTTCAAAATAATTTATATATCTACTAATTATCAACATGATCAATATTGAAAAATTGGAGTAACAACAAAATGACAACTAATCTAAGTCTATACTTTTTTCAATTATGTAAATAAGAATAAGAAAAAAATCTACAAGGTAATATTATTTAATAGTTCATACTTCATAGTATTACAGATTATAATAGACGAAGAACAATTAATTTTACAAGTGAAATGGAGTCAGTATACCCTATTTGAACATTTTATATATTATAATAATTAAAATCACCTTTTAATTGAAACAAACAGCAATAATTTTACAAGAGAATACTAGACGAAGAGCAAACAAAAGAAAAAATTAATATTTGAATATTTTTCGATATAGAACGGCAATAATACATAGTCTGTTTCCCCTTTTGTCGAGTAAAAAACATAAAAATTGTTCTACTTTAGTTTTAAATTCCGAGGTTTAATGTTGTAAATCAGGTGGACTGAGGTAAATTATTGTATATATTTGGTGCAATATTTTCGTGTTGAATTAATAAATTAAATTATCTATGGACTTGCTCTAGGAAGGAGAAAAATTAACATTAAAAAAAAAAAACTTTATCTGTGGACCGTGGTAGCGTAGACGACCAGATTTTAAATTTAGTCATTAAAATAATCCTCTGAATATACATATAGCACAAATATCTGTACAAGTAAAGCAGGACTATTTAATGCAATATCTCCGTGTGAACGGTCCCATATTCTTCTGAACTTAATTTTAACTTTTAGAAAATTTCTCCTGAATATTTAAAATTAAAATGCTTCATCCTCATTCTTATTTAAAAAAATAAGGATAAATATTGTAATCTATGTTGCACAGATACGTCAGTTTAGGCGCCGTATCGGTACCAGATACATATCGGATACTGATCGCGTCCGATACGGCACCGATACGTATCCGATACGCCAGCTGGCGTATCCGCTTACGTGGTGTATCCTTACTCGGCCGATACGGTTGCCGATACTTTGTTGAAACAGCTGGATACGTGTGGATATGGTGAACCGTGCCCGTACCCGTGAGCCGGCCCGCACCTGTGAGCCGCTCCTACACTAGCGCAAATGGACTTTTTTTTTTGCCCCGCGCGTGAATCGAACTGGGACTTCCAGTTGAACGTCAAAACCTTTAACCACTGCACCAAAGTTTCGTTTGTGATATATTCTAGTAACTATAGTATTTAATATATTCTTATGTTATGCCTTTAATTTTTTATACAAATTTGATTTAAGTTATGATTATCTAAATACAATATATAAAATAATAAAATAATATATATAATAGACGTATCGTATCTTAGATTTTTGAAAATTGTCGTATCGCCATATCCGTATCGTATCCGATACGATACCCGTACCTGTATCCATGCAACATAGATTGTAACACATATCAGTTCATGCTATGAATTTATATTTTTATTTTTCAAATTCAAATAATTGAACTGTTTAATATAATCTACATATAAAAAAATTACTTATAGAGTAAATTTTATATTTTATAGAATTATTTTGTTATTTGTTTAGAATCTGAACGCGTCAAATTAATATGGCGTGTACTTTTTTAAATTATAATTTAGTATTTGATATCTTATTTCTGAAAAAAAAAATTATGATTTTGATGTCACCTGATGTTACTTTTTTATACTTTAAATGTACGTATGTACACGCCGACGTTTAGATTTCAGTCTCTGTTAAGAAAGCGACACTGTATTTGTTTCTTTTTTTGGAAATTACAAATGAATTTGTATCCTAGGGGAAAATACCAAAAAAAAAAAGAGTGAGAGAGAGAGAGACGGCATTAATTGTATTGCACTGGATCTGAATTTGAGAGAGAGAGAAATACGGCATTGATTGTAATTTCAAATGGTTGAAATGCATTATTGGTTTTGTGCTCCAATCATGCATTCATGCTCCACATTTTTATTTTCATTTTCAAAGTACGAACAGTCGATCAGAATTGTTCACCATGATCTTTGTATTAAAATGTGCTTGGAGACTAAATTTTATATTTTTTTGAAATTTTTTTACTAATTTTTTAGATAGTTACAGAATCACTGTAAAACAGAATATTCTGGACCATCCAAAATAGTGATTTTGTACCTATCTAAAAATATATAAAAAAAATTCAAAAAATATAAATTTTTGTCTCCAAGCACATTTTAATATGAAGATCATATTGAGCGGTTCGGATCGATTGTGCAAACTTTCAAAACGGAGAAAAATACGTGGAGCATAATTGGAGCACAAAACCAATGGTGTATTTTAACCCTATAAAGATAGAATCTAAATCCGGGCCAATCCATTAATAATTTAATATTATAATGTACATATTTAAAAAATGTAAATACTTATTCAACTCTAATTAAAATATGCAAGTAGTCTTTCTTGATTTAATTTGCATTTAAATAATATTTTGTCTATGGCCAACTTCATGCCTCTCAGAGGTACTAGGAATCAATCACTTTTAATATTGGGAATATTTCTGTTCACATCTACATATTCGTACAAGAAAGATAATTTAAAAAATTAAATCATTAGCTATTCTCAAGCTTATTATACATCTTATTAAACAAATCAAGATTCAGCTACAATAATTTTGATTGATCCGCGTATTAGAATGTGGGAATATTTCTGTTCACATCTAAATATGCTTTATTAGAATCCGCTGATTAACTCATCTCTTTAATTTCTCTAATTAACCTGTAAAGATTTTAACAGATCAGTTTTTGCTTCATGCAGCGTTGTTTTCATTCTATAGTTTGTGTTGTATGTAGTCAAAACTGCTCTGTTAAAATATTTACCTGATTAACCCCTCTCTCTATTTTGTTGATCAAAAATGAAAAAAAATGAAGATATGATCAATTAATTATCAATCAATTCAAAAATTCCTTAAATGACATTTCAAATATGAAAAGAAATCATGACCAAAAGAAAAATAACAAAATAAACTTGTGACGAGTCAGTGTGACAAGTACGTATCGAAATAAATTTAGACTTCTACACGTAAAAAAAATACATAGAATCATAAGAAGGCGGATTATTTGATTGGAGGGCCCTCTACAAAAATGTGTCACTATCTGCGAGGGTAAAAGTATTTCTTGCCGACGGTATCTTCGCGGATACTAGCTTGTTGGTAATATCGATACGCTCAGAAATAACAGTTTATGTTGGTGTACCTTTGGAAATAGTCACTTTTTTCCTCGCAGATAGTGATCTATTTTTGTAGTGCTGATATTAATTCTGAAATTTCATCTTTTAATCACAGTCATTGATAAATCATATCATCTACTTAATATAAAAATAGAGATATAATTATGTCTTATTCTAAAAGTTTTGTTCCATCCTATATGAATTTATAAATAATTTCTAACTGTGATGTCCGAACTCTAAATTTGCCTCCATTGCTGAAGTACCTTTTTTTTTTATTTTGTGAAAAAAGTGATTTTTTTTTTCAAAAGCGAAATTTGAGTTGCTCAATTTGCACCACTATTGTCCAATTCTGATTCGTCAGTTGCTCTTATTTTGAGTGAGGCTACGGTGCTATGCATAGCACGGATTGAGCTGTGCTATGGCTCAATATTTGAGTTTTCAAAATTCTAACGGTCGATCCAAACCGTTCAACATGATTATAAAATAAATATGTACTTGCAAACCAAATTTTACATTTTTTTGAATTTTTTTACTATTTTTTTAGATAGGTAGAAAATCACTGTTTTTGGATGGTCCAGAATTTTCAGATCAAGTGATTTTCTACCTATCTAAAAAATAGTAAATAATTCAAAAAAATGTAAAATTTGGTTTGCAAGTACATATTCATTTTATAATCATGTTGAACGGTTCGGATCGACCGTTAGAATTTTGAAAACTCAAATATTGAGCCGTAGCATGGACCAAACCGTGCTATGCATAGTACCGTAGCCTCACTCTATTAATTATTCAAGAGTGAGGTTACGGTATTATGCATAGCGCATACTGATCCGTACTATACTTTATATCTCTGTTTTTAAAGTTCAAATAATCGATGTGAAATATTTAATATAATTTCTATATGAAAATATACTTGGAGAACAAATTTTATATTTTTCAGATTTTTTTTTATAATTTTTTTAAAATGGTAGAAAATCACTTGAACTATGATTTTGTACCAATCTAAAAAAATATTGAAAAAACTCTTAAAATCGTAAAAATTTAGTCACCAAGTACATCCTTATTTGGACAAGGGCGAAGGCATGCATATTGAATGGGGGTCAATTGTCCTCTATTTTTTTTAATTATTGTATTTATGTATAATTTTCTATATAATTTAGAGTAAAATGTTATTGATACTTTAAAATTGATTCTCATTCTCAGCATGAAAATTTTATATGATTGACATTTATTCACCCTCATAGTTGAAAGTATGGCTCTAGTCCTGTATATAAAAAATATATTAAACAGTTCCAATTGACCGTTTAAACTTTGAACAAAGATATGATTTTGCCCAGCAACACGACTATAATGTATCTGAAAAGATGAATCATGTATAAATTTAAAATTTGTATATTATTTATATCTTTGGTGTATTAAAATTTTGTGGATGGGCTATGATATTAAGTTTTTTTGTGATTTTTTTTGTCAAAATAAATATAAACTCTATATAAAATTGTAATATGTTAAAAAGAGTAAAACTATATAGAGTAGAACTAGAGTGTTCTTAAGTTCACCAAGTCTTTTTTTGAACTCAATTTTAAAACCTATTGGATTGACTCCATATGGCAAATCTTAACTGTTGAAATCCATCCACCTTAAGAGTGATGCATCTACATGCGAAAATTTTAAAATTTTGAATTAATTTTGTATAGAGTCAATTGGTCAAAATTAAAAAGTTTATAAATTAATTTTAATGCATTTATTTTTTGAATATTTTTTTTACCACATGGACTCTATACAAAATTAATTTGAAATTTAAAATTTTCGAATGTAGATACATTACTCGTAAGGTAGACGGATTTCAATGGTTCAGATTCGTTATTTGAAGTCAATATGATAAATTTTAGAATTGAATTCAAAGAGAAACTTAGTGAACTTAAAATCCGTATTAATTGCATCACCCTAATTAATTATATAAATTTTACTTCGTACATTGAGCATCAAAATCCGTATTACAAATTGTAAAGCACACATAAATATTTAGAGCATCTACAACGCTGATTTTTTTTAAATTACTAATTTGATGTGTTAATTGCTAATAAAATTGCTGGGATGTACCACAGTTTTTAAATTAGCAAGTTTGCTTTAAAAGCAACTCTTTAGAGCATCTACAACGGTGATTCTTTTAAATTGCTAATATGATGTGTTAATTGCTAATATAATTGCCTGGATGTATCACGGTTTTTAAATTAGCAAGTTTGCTTTTAAAAGCAACTCTAATTAAATTTCTGAGATGGAGTGATTTAGAAATTATGAATTCATTTAATTGCTAAACTCAGTGACGTGGCTCAAATTAATTGCTAAACATTTGCTGGAATGGAGATGAGCATAACATCGAGAATATTAAACGATTTTCTCTCAACGATTATTAACAACTCTCAAAGAGTTGAAAGTTAGCTTATACAAAACAGTTAGCATTTTTTTTAGAAAAAGAAAAAAAATGAAGATTTATCCTTCTAAATTACAACATTCATAAAAAAGCTCATTTAAATTTCAAATATGCAATCTCTCATACAAAGAGCGTTACTTTTTGCTACAAAATCATAAGCTAATTCTTAATTTGATAAAGTACTATTATTAATCACTTGCGCAAACCTCTCAACTAGTCGAGCACTATGACAGAGACGGAACTAGAAAATCTTGATAGGGGAGCTAAAACTTAAAATGCACAATATGTAGTGGATAGGAATTGAACCCAAGTTCTCCACAATCACAAATTAAGCTCGAACTACTAAACTACAAGTAAACATGTGATATTTTATGAAAATGTTGAACTATAAAAATATACTAAAAAAATAAAATTCAAATTAACTTTAACTATACATAACTAAAACATTAAAATCATAAGGTTGACTTAACTGGAATGGACTCTGCTGCTTTTCTTAGAGAAAAGCAGGGCCCTGCTTTTCCGATCTCAACCATTCAAAATCGTTGAGATTTGTGCATGAATATTTTTTTTATCGAGATACATGAATGAAAAATTTTGAATGGTTGCGGTCAGAAAAGCAGGATTCTGCTTTTCTCTAAGAAAAACAGCAGAGTCGGATCCGGCTTAACCACCCTTTGAATGACTATGGATCCACACAATGATACATTTGTTTGCTTTTTTTTTAAAGTAAAAATTAAAGGTCAAACCACTTAACTATTTAATATCTATAAGAGATCTCTCGTTTAGATTCAAACTTGTGATCTTTCATACAAAAATATTGTCTTCGCTGCTAGATCAAAGAGTAGTTCTCTATTTTTTTCTGTTTTTAGATGAAGTTAGATCTATGCGATTTAAACCAGACATGACAGATCGTAAACTGCATTTTCCTTCTGAAAAGAATTACATGCAGATGACTAAGTGTAAAGAAGTGGGCCTTAATATGGGAGTATGTCGACATTTCATGTCATATATGCATGCATCTGGAATACATCACCTGAAATAGAATCTTGTCACTTTAATAAAAAATGAAAGACACTTTTGATACATTATAATATGCTGTCCAAAACATCTCTCAAATAGGAGCTTTATTTCTTATGGCAATAATTTTATAATTATTAAAATAACTATTTCATCAAAATGTACCACCGCGCATTAAACATATACTATTTCATCAATATCCGCATTTTATATGAAGTTTATCTCAAAGTTCAACGATGAGATCGAATCACCTTTAATTTATCAAGACAATAATATCCGTATAAAGTAGTGTTCAGGTTTGAAACTGATTTTTTAAACTTGCATGACTCATATATTACTTTCTGATGTTAAAGAATTACCAGTACAGGTAAGTCTAGTACAGGAATTACATACTCTTCTCTGGAGCTAGGCCTCCTCTTAGCTATGACAGAGTCGGACGACTTCATTAGAGAATTTATAAAAATCATTATGGGACTGGAGGATGGGAGAAATATCCTCCGTCTAATATCTGGAGAAGATGCCCCACCCAATGAGGATGACTCTTAGGGCCTGTTCGGCAGCATGAAAATTTGGTGGGAATGGAAAATTTTAATATGGGAATGAGAATTTTAATTTGTCAAAACCAAAGTTATTTAACCCATAGAAAATTTTAGAATATAGGTGTTCGGCAAATGCATGAAAAATTTGTTAGGATGTTGGATTGTTTTTTTTTATAGAAGATGTAATAGTACAATTAAACTATATTAAGTGTCTTAACACTAATCTATTAAAATTAAGTGTTGCTAGTTTAATTATGCTTGTTTAATAATTTCTTGTATTATTAAATTGTGCTTGGTTTAATTAATTTTAGCCTTTTTATTATTGAATTGTGTTTGTTTAACTGAGTGCTTGATTGTACAAGTTAATTTCAGTTTAATTAATTAAACAAGTATTAATTAGGTCCGAGTGAATTTAAACAAGTATTAATTTCAGTTTAAACTTCATTAATTTAAACAAATGGAGTAATTATTAGAACATATTCCACACTATCGCATCGCTCTAATTTCTAGTTCTTAGAACATATTCCAACTCAAATTAAAGAAAAGAAAAAAAAAACAAATTCAAAGTGAGCTTGACAACACATCGAATTTAAAATTAAAAATTAAAAATAAAACATAAAATTCAAAGAGGCGCTAGCTATCAGCTAGCTTGTTGTCAAAATATATTTTTCTCTTGTATGTTTTAGCTTTTAGTTCTTGGGAAAAAAACGGAGGTCCGACTAGATAGATATTTCCTACAAAAATCAACACAGGGGAATGAAAACAAAATTCCCTTGGGTATTAAAATGGGAAATAAAACGAGTCTCCAAACGGTTCATGGAAAAAATTAATAACAATTGTAATTTGTCTAAGAAAACCCAAGGAAATTGGAGGCGCCGAACAGGCCCTTAGTGATCATGTCAGTCATGTTTACTATAATAGTGTTAATGTGCTGATTATTTTTGGTTGTTTTGAATTTACTGATGCTTATGTTTACTTCATTGTTATGTTGTTAGGGTTAACCTGTTAGCACTATATAATGCCATGCTTTTGGTTTTGATAGTTGTTGCTTAGTTTGATATTTGTTATTAATTTTAAATTTGTTTGCATATTGATGTAATATTATAATTTATGTAGATGCTACTGTTATGTACTATGCTAGATGTAGGTACCACTTTCAGGTACTAATATTTAATAATATTGGCTTTTAATAATAGTCGGTGAATTTTTTCACTATTATTAAAAAAATCCGTATAAACTATAAAGTGGTATGAAAGACTTTTAACTCTCATCTCGTCCTTGTCACGAGGCCAAGTTTTACATCACAAAATTCGGGATTTAATTATAGCAAAAATTGAGTTGAAGCTTAATTTATTGTTAGGTTTTGTGTTTGAGAAGAGGAAGAGTCAAAGAGACAAAGAGACAACTCAAATTGATTTCTATTAGACTTAATTCTCTCTCTTACAAAGAGTCATGACATAAGCTACATATTAAAGATACAAAGTCCAACGGGTCCGAATAGCAATTTGGGCCATAACATAACAATTTCCACTTTGAACCAAATTGCATCTAAAACAAACTAAAACATAAAGTAAATGAATAAAGTAAACATAACCTAAACAAAGGTTAATATATATAAAGATACACTAGCAACATGCTAGAAACAAAACTAGCTCAAACTAGCTAGAAACAAACCGATATCAAACTTGAACAAAGCTTGAACTTTGCAATTAGAAGAGGCTTTGTGAGCATATCGGCCGGATTCGACTCGGTACCAATCTTCTCATGGCAACCTTGCATTCCGAGATCACATCTCGAATAAAATAGTACCGAATGCCAATGTGTTTCATCTTCTTATGGTACATACAGTCCTTGGTCAAATGAGTCGCGCTTTGGTTATCACAAAACACCGTAATAGGACCCTCGAAAGAAGACATCTCACTAACAAATACCTTGAGCCAAATAGCCTCCTTAATAGCCTCGGTAATTGCCATGTATTCGGCCTCGGTACTTGAGAGTGCAACGGTGGCTTGAAGTATAGACTTTCAACTAATTTCACAATCTCCAAGGGTAAAAACATAACCCGTCAAAGAACGCCTCTTGTCTGAATCACTCGCAAAATACGCATCCACAAAATCAATTAGTGCCTTGCCATTACCAACCTCCAAACGACCATCAATGGTACCTCTCAAATAGCGGAACATCCACTTCACTGCTTCCCAATGCCTTTCTCCGGACAAGAGAGATATCTACTTACCACACTAACGGCTTGAGCAATAGCGGATCGAGTACATACCATTAAGTACATGAGACTCCCGACTACACTCGAATATGGAACCTTTTCCATATATTTCTTCTCATCATCGGATTTTGGGCTTAAAGCGGTCGAAAGCTTAAAATTCGCCGCAAGAGGTGTTGAAACAACCTTCGCTGTCTCCATGCCAAAATGGCGTAGCACTTTCTCGGTAAAACTTTTTTGTGAAAGAAACAACTTTCTTTTGGACATATCCCTTGTGATCTCCATCCCGAGAATTCTTTTGGCGGCCCCCAAATCTTTCATCTCAAATGTCAAACTTAGTTGCTATTTCAATCTTCTAACTTCTTTCAAGTTTGAGGATGCAATCAACATGTCATCCACATAGAGCAACAAGTAAATAAAATCTCCACCATCCAACTTCTTGAAATAAACACAACTATCATAATTGGAACGATAAAAATCAATACTCACCATGAATGAGTCAAATTTCTTGTACCATTGCCACGGTGATTGCTTAAGGCCATAAAGGGACTTCTTCAAAAGACACACACAGTCATTCTTTCCCGCAACCTCAGAACACTCCGATTGACTCATGTAAATTTGCTCCTCCAAATCACCATGCAAGAAGACAGTTTTCACATCCATTTGCTCCAACTCTAAATCCTTCATCGCCACCAAAGAGAGCAAAACTCGAATGGAGGTGTGCTTAACCACAGGAGAGAACACATCATTGAAGTCCACACCTTAGACTTGACTATACCCTTTAGCCACAAGCCTTGCCTTGTATCAAAAATCTGCGAGATTTGAGCCATCAATCTTCCTCTTAAACGCCCACTTGCAACTCACAATCCTCTTATCACTAGGAGGCTTCACAAGAGACCAAGTCTCATTTTGTTGCAAGGATTGTACTCTTCATTTATAGAGACAACCCAATTAGTCGCATCCTTAGAAAAAATGGCTTCTTTGTAGGAAGATGGCTCACAATACTCCATATACTCTGCAATTGCCAAACAATAAGCAAAGTCAGAGTATCCATATCTTGTAGGTGGTCGAATTTCTCTTCTAGCCCAGTCCCTTGCCAATGCATATGGTTGTGCCTCTTCTTGGCCTTCCTCCAAATTGACATCATCATGTGAGATCAAATCATCACATTCTTGGACCGACACCTCAAACTCCACATTCTTCTCAACCGTCTCATTCTCTTTAATAGTCGGTTCGGATGCAACATTATTTTGCCTCCAACATTGCCGACTCATTGAAAATGACATCCCTCGAGATAAGGAACTTTGATGATTCAGGACACCACAACTTATATCCCTTCACATTTGCGGGATACCCAATAAAAACACACTTCTTTTATCTAGGCTCCAACTTTTCTTCATTCACATGTGCATAAGCGAGATAACCAAATACCCTCAAATTTGAATAATCGACCGGCTTATCCGACCACACTTCTTTGGGTGTCTTCAACTCAATTGAAGTGGTAGGAGATTGATTCACCAAATGACAAGCCGTGTTAATGGCTTCCGCCCAAAACTCCTTACCCAAACCCGCAATTGAAAGCATGCTTTTAGACCTCTCAAGTAATGTCTTATTCATCCTTTCCGCAACACTATTTTATTGAGAAGTGTTGACCACGGTTTTGTGCCGAACAATCCCTTCGGCCTTACAAAAGTTATCAAACTTACTGTTGCAAAACTCCAAACTATTATTTTGAAGGTGCGAAACACATCGCTTTTCTCATTCAAGAAATAAACCCAAACATTCCTTGAGAAATAATCAATGAAAGTAAGTATGTAACGAGAACCATTACCTTCGAATGTCTCGCGAGAAGGCCCCCAAAGATTCGAATTGATGTAGTCCAATGTTCTCTTGGTCGAATGAATAGCCGTGGAGAAGCTCAACCTCTTATGCTTGTCAAATACATAATGCTCACAAAACTCCAAGTTGCCCGTGCATTAGCCACACAATAAGTCTTTCTTGCTCAAGATGGTCATTCCTCGCTCGCTCATATGTCCCAATCTCATATGCCACAATCTTATAACATCCGCATCCGAGATAGTACCCGAACGTGCAATGGCGACCGAGCCCATGACCGTGGAACCTTGTAGGAAATAAAGAGTTCCAATTCTCTTTGCTTTCATGATTGTGAGAGCCCTTTTAGAAACCCTAAGAACTCCACCTTTACTTTGGAACTTGCACCATTTTTCCTCAAGAGATCCCAAAGAGATCAAATTCTTCGCCAAATCAGTTATATGCCTCACACCCATCAATCTTCGGACATTTTCATCATGGAACTTAATTGTCACCGAACTAATTCCGACAACCTTGCACATGTTGTTGTTCCCCATGAGAACCTTACCATCCATAAGCTCATAAGTCTCAAACCAATCTCTATTTGGAGTCATGTGTTGCGAAACACCCGTATCCATCACCCAACAATGTATGTCATCAACATTGGTATCTACACACAAAGAGTATCAACCGTGTCACACTCGGCCACATTGGTCTCCTCTGAAGAAGAACCTTTAGTATCCGTCTTTTGTTTATTTTTAAACTTGAAACAATCGGCTTAATGTGTCATTTCTTCTTGCAGTAGTTACACGTCAAATTCTTGTGCTTAGACTTCGAACGGGTCCTTGTATCTTTCGAGTTTTGGTCTTATGACCTACCTCTGTGACGAGTCTGGATCTCTGAAATATCTCAAATTTGAGTTTAGATCTGGGCTATTCGATCAGAATTCGGATCAATCCGGTCCGAAGTGAAATGCATGGAGATATTCATGCTAAAGCAGATCGGACAGTCCGGATCTAAACTCAAAATTTGAGTTACTTCAGGTATGAATTCCTTTGACCTATTCATTTCCTCAAAAGAGAGAATTTATTCTTTTCCAAAAGCACTTTATATCTAAATACTGCATCATAATTTTCATCTTTATACTATGTGCTCATGCATTACCAGAACAAAATCTACCGTTGCTTTCTGGGACAAAAGAAAGCGAAGATGGGAGGAGGAGAAACGAAGCAGCACACGAAGAAGAGTCAATGCACGATCTAAAACGAAGGTACAAATGGAAAGGTAAAGTAGAGTGGTCGCATCTATAAATGGCCTTTTTGCGGGGCCACGGTTGTCCAATCGGTGACTGGAAGGCCGTTTTACTGTTTTGTCATTACTCATAAATGTGCGAAGTCACATGAGATGGAGAATGTTTATCATCTATCTTGGCAGCCTCTAACCTGAAGTGGCATAGCTAGGAATAGTGTCAACTATTAATTAAGATAAACCCAAATCATGTTATACAAAATTCTGGCATGATAAAATCAAAATGTCAAGTCACGGACAGTGGTATTCTACAGTCCCAGTAAATCTTGGGTGGAGGGTGTCTATCTTTGATGACTAGTAATGCGAAATTAGTTGAAAATTATAGAACAAGAGGAGCTCAACTTGTATTAACACCTTGTTTGGATGGAGAGTAGAGGAAGGGAGGGAATGGAAAGAAAATAAAACTTTCCATCGAATGACAAAATTATGTTGGAGGCGAAGGGTACAGGAGGTGAAAGGTTTAACTTTGTATTATTATAATTAATAGAATCGGTTTCCCTTCCAATTTGAGGTGTAACGAATGGAAAAAAAAATTATTACAAATATTTTTAGAACAAAAAACACAAATGTCTAATTCTATCTTACTTGTATAATTCTCATACAAATTTTTTATCACAAACTTACAACAATCACCGAATTTCTCATTAACCTTCTAAATTTTAATCAACCAAACAAGAAATAAGACGAAAGAAAAGTTAAATTACAAAAATAATCCGTTATTGGACATCTTCAATGAAAAAATCGCAACTGCACTGTTGTAAAATGCAAGTAGAAAACGACATATTCCAAACAAATGGCTAGTAGACATCTATTGCTATATGTTTTCTGTAGCCGATGTGGACGGTAAGAAATACAATTGCGCACGTAAACAACTTCACGCATGCCAATGTGCACGCAATATGACCAAAAATATTCTTTTCACATTTTCACATTTATAAACGAAAAAAGAGCTTTCGAATTGTCAGATAAGAGTTATCAAAATTGAGTCTACGTTCCACACCGATACTTAATTGTTCCTTTATTCCTGAAAAGCGTGATTTCAATATCCATCAATGAAAAAAAATGTATATTACAGACTTGAATTTAATGAAAGATGTAAACACTTATGTCGAAGACATCCGAGTCAGTTTACGAGCAGCTTATTTCTGATAACATCCAGGTTTCCCTTTGGTATAGGCATGGTGCTGCATCTTCTATTAAGCTGGCACTTTTGCTTTTACCAATTACCATGGTTTCAATCAACTTGATCTGCAATTATAAGGAGCAATTTGGTTTCCGGTTAGATAAAGTATTTTTAATCATGAGATCAGGGTCACGGCCAACGCGTTAGACATGGTTCTCCAATCAGATACTATATGGACATTAATTCAATAAGTTTCTTGAAATCTGATGTATTTAGCAAATTGCAATCATATAATCTTGCTTTTTTAGGTTAAATTTGTTCAGTTATAGATTTGTCTAGAAATACTTCTGATACCCCATTAATTTGCAGAGAGGCTTACAGGTTTCAGAACTACAAGCATCAGAAAAAATCCCTAATGTCATTCAATCATAGATGGGAACATTTACCAAAGTAAAGATCTTGGTGTACAAAGTGATTCACCAAACTCTGAGCTTTCATGGGCAGCACCGCCGCCACTAGCTGACAAAGCCTTGTTCTCACTATTGACAGCTGTTGTGGAGTTCTGTGAATCATCCTTGTTACTGGATCTATCACTATCAGAATTGGCTTCACAATACTTTTGGAGCCACCTGTCAGTCTCCCATAGCACATGCATTATGCTCTCCCTGGCTGAATAGCCGTGACTCTCGTAAGGGAGAATTACTAAGCGACAGAGTGCACCATGGCCTTTCAATGCAGTAAAGAACCTATCAGACTGTCAAGCAAAAAACAGAAAAGGTGATTGTTATTTTTTCTTGTATTGCAACAGTTATCCCAGGATTAGTACATGTCCAAGCGAACCAGTAAAGGCAAGGATCAAGTACCATCTGGTACGTACAGGGTGCGACTCAAAGTAGAGGTACCAGCTAGCATAGAAAAATACAGGTAAAAAATGTATGATTTTCGATTTGATATGAGAATACCATTAACTCTTGCAATTCGTTGTAACTATGTAAACCCGTACAAGGCCACGTTTGTTTCATCTTATTTCTTCTTTGAGCTAATTTGAAACTTATCATTTCAATTAATATTATTTTTATTTTAACGGCTTTTCATGAATTCCTCTTGTTTATTTGAGAAATCTTTCAATTGAACTTAAAATGTGTTCACATAATCTAGGAAACCATCTCATATACTATATCCACTACAATTCTATTATTAATTATTTTACATCATTTGCATGCTCTTGGTGGTTATTTTTGTTACACTTGATAGTGTGGCAATGTCTTGTGTTTTAAGGTAAAGTTTCACTTAGGCATCTACACTGAGAGATTATCTTTTATACTATTGCATTTAAAAAATTTATAGGTACGACTGCTTTATGAGAAAAACCCTCAAGATTGTCTGTGGGAGCTTCTGCAGCATGTAGAATCATTTTGACCAGTCAATTATAGACCTGTAGCTTATAACCCCTATTCTTAGGAAGTGGGGGGCGTCCTACAAGCATCGGACCAAAATCTGTCCGATGCCTAGTCAAAGCCATCCAATTCGCGTCAATATTCACGCAAACTTGATCCGCACGACTTTTAAGCGGTGCGCACAGATCTTGATGTGTATCAGACGGCTCCAACTGGACATCTGACGGATTTTGGTCCAATGCCCATCGGACGCCGCATTCTTCCCCTATTCTTATTGTCATTTGTGCAAACCCAATATTTTATTCTACTTTTTTTGTCTTGTATTTGACACTCCCTTTTACCCCCATTGTTGTTATCGGTAAATTCATCTAACACTTTATAATCATTTTGCACTTATACAAAATGTGACAAACATTGAAATTTGTATAACAATGTTCTTTCTGGAATTTTTGCATGAGGTATTCACCCCTATTAAAAGCACAAAAAATATTAGCTTTGGTTTAAGCTCCTTAATTAAATAAAGCAAGCAGTGCAAGAAATAAGTTAAAAAAGGCCATGCCACATTAAAAATTAAATAACTATTAGAAATAATATTGGTACTAAAACCATATTACTTTTGGTATGAATTAATTGGCCACTTTGATTTTCCTTGCGTGGATGTTGCTTACAATGTGCGGGGCGACATAGAGCCAGAGAGGGGCACTTGACCCCCCCCCCCACCCCCCCTCTCAAAAAAAATTTCAAAAACATGCTTCTATTTCTATGCTTTCCTCAGAAACAAGTACATAAATATACTTAAGATAAAAAAATATAAAATTATGCCTCACCATAAAATTGTTTCCCAAAAAATGCTTCTATTTCTATGATTTTCTCAGAAAAAATTATAAAATATACTTAATACCAAAATAATTATAAAATTGTGTCTTGCCCTAAAATTTTGTCCCACCTTAATAAAAATCTTGGCTCAGCGCATGCATATATGCTTGGCAGGACAAGTCCATCCTAGCTTGGATTCAGTCTGGGGTGTGACAAATAATTACTGATACAGCCCATGAATATCCAGGTTGGATTAATTGGGATTGCTATGGATCTGACTTGGTATATTAAGACTTGTAAAAGCAGATTTATTGAAGGTAAGTTTTTTTATACCTGCATTGTAAGTGTTCCAGAATTGTTGTCTTCTTCACCGTGTATCAGAAGAATAGGTTTCTTTATTTTGTTGGCTGACATGAAAGGGCTCATTTCCACGTAAATACCAGTCGCCTCCCAAAGTGTTCTGTCTTCATTCTACATTCGATATTAACTTCAATACTTAAAAAGGTTGTTCAACAGTTAAAAGTTGTCAGACAACACCTATCATGCATACAACTAGTGTGCGTGTGGGAGATGTACCTGAAAACCAAAAGGAGTTAGGGTCCTGTTGTAAGCACCAGAGCGAGCAACCCCACAACAGAAAAGATGTGGAGCATGTGCTAACAGATTAGCAGTCATAAAAGCCCCATATGAGTGGCCGCCTACTGCAATCTTACTAGGATGTGCTACCTACAAAAAGAATAAGAAGTCAATAAATTTAAAAGCATAGACAATGTTACATGGTAAAAAGGAAAAGAAAATTGTAGGGACCTACCCCTCTTTTCACGACCTCCTCAACTGCCGCCTCTGCACTGGCAACTAATTGTTCTACATACCTAGTCAAATAGAATTGAAAACGAGAAATGTTAAAGTAGATACCAGAGGCAGAACAAAAATTAAATGAAGTTAGTATATTTAAAAGTGATTGGCAATTAGCCTTTCAACAGTAAAGATGTTACCTATCATTGGCCTCTTCATCACCTTCACCGATTATAGGTATTGTTGGACCAGATAAAATTGCAAACCTGAGAAGAGCACACAAAGTAAATCACTTTTCCTAAAGAAATCTAAATTTCTTTTGAGAAAAACAGAAATCTAAAATTTCCTTTTCAGAACAACAGAAATCTAAATCAATATAAAGACAGAGAAACTCAGTACCGTCGAGCCAACCATAGAAGCGGTGATGTGGCACCTATACCAGCAAACTCATTAGGTGAGCCACGTACCTGTCCAGCTGCATCTTTGCTCTTAAATTCACCTGGGTAAGACCACACCAGGCAGGGTAGGGGTCCATCTACTGATGGATCATAACCAGTTGGCAGGTAGAGAGTGGCTGTAAGCTGTACACCATCCTTCCTCTTGTACCTTATCATCTCCTTCTGCAGAGATTGCAATTGTGGATATGGATGTGGAAAGTTTGTTATCTGCACTCTTTTCTTCTCTGGCCAAATTTGTAGGAAATACTGGGTGTTCTCGGTTTTGGATTCTTTTGAAGTCAGAATTTTTAACTGGTTGAGATGGAGAGTGCTGTCAGTTTGGTCAGACATCAATGCAACTACAGTTTCAAAATATTTCTCCTTGTCACTTTCCCATATGCGCTCCTTGCTTCCTGTCTCACTGCAAAAACCAAAATAAATTAAGAGAAGAAGAATTAACACCTTTGTTTCTACTTTGCATCCCATTATCCCATAAGAAAAATAAACGAATTTCTTGCTTCAAATGTGGTATGCAGGTTGTGTATATTTTGGATCAAGTCCGAGCACTAGAGAATGAAATGGTATTTAGGATGCAGAAGGAGGGGCTTGATGTTGACCCCAAGATTCTTATTGTGAGTTTGTTTATTTGTCGTCTCCAATAGACATTCCCAAACAAAAGAATCTTGTAAAGCCCAAAGTCTTTCACCAAACTATACAACAAGGATTCTTCAAAATGCATCAAATGACAGAAAGGAAGAGGACCATACATATCAAAGAGATCAAGAAATGGAATATTCCCCTCTGGTGTTGCGCCCGTGCCATTAAGGAGAAGGTATGTGTGGTCATCTCCATCCTTCTTGATCTTTGCAATTACATAGGTCCCTGCTGTTGTTCTGCGCATCATGGGGGAGCCTGGATCGGAGTACACGTCCTCTGATGACCTGTCAAACAGAATCCGAGGGTCTACACCTTTCTGATCAGGGGCCACGACCCATGTTCTTGTTTTACGGGTTTTATACCACGATTCATACACCAAAGCTAGAGACTCGTCACACCACGAGATTCCTCTGTAGCAGAAACCATTGTATTAGATAATCATGAATCTTCTAATATTAGGTCTAGTTTACAAATGCTTCAAAGAAGTACATCATACCCATATCGAAGATCAAGCTTATGTAAAACTTCAAGTTGTTCGCCATTGAGGGGTTCAGCCGGCTCCGTATAAATAAGGTCACGTGGAGAAACTTCAACTTTTGCATCACCTCCATCTTGTGTCTCTACCCTAACAAAAGAAACATGAAAATAGATGAGAACCAACATATCAAGTACGTAAGAAAACTATAACTAGTGTCTTGAGACTTACCAATATAAGGTTGAAGGTTTGTCCGGCCTCCAGTTGATCGAGCGCTTCCCCTTTCGCACACTACTGGTTGTAATTGGAATATCCTCAGCAAGGGGCAGATCACAAAGTTCTCTTACAACTTTGCCCTCAGTTGTCCACAACTCGACTTTCTTTGGGAACCTTCCACAAGGAACAATAAATGAGTACGGTCTATGTATCGACGTGACCATGACGTACTTCTCATCTGGTGAAGGGTCGATTGATGTATACACAGCCGGTGGCCCAATCGGCTTGATGGTCCCATCTAGAGAAGCCAAGACAAGTTGTGAGGTTGCATAATAGTCGAACAAATCGGCATCATACTCGTCCTTGAGGAGGTCTTGATAGGTGCGCACTTGGATCATGTTCTGTTGTTCGTTTGATTGGATTTTAGGGCCAGATGGGACTAGTGGCTTTTTCGGTGGCTTACCACGGGATAACGGGATGGTGCACACTAGTAGAGTAGAATCATTGACCCATACAAAGCTGTCAAGAGAAAAGACTCGAAGAGTTGTAAGCATTTAGAAACACAAATAGGAACAAACAAATTATAATGGCATGGCTTCTATCCCAAATTTTTATATTTTTCAAACCTGAAAACAAAACCAAACATAAGTTCTGTTGGACAGTAATATCTTTGTGTCTACTATTCTGTGTAAGCAAGACTTTTCATACAGAACATCAGCACCTGGTACAGTAGTACTACCTAAGATCAAATATGAAGCATCCACATGGCCACATCCTTCTTTGGTCCAAATAAAAGGTGTGAAGAAGCTACATAAGATGACCATTACCTTTCAAAAACTGAATTTAGGTACACATCGGGTGAATTAAAAAGAGGCCGTGCTTTTCCAGATTCTACATCCGCAACCCACACTGTTAGCTTGCTACTAGTGTTGTCCTCCTATTCACAAGGCAACAAACTGAGTATAGGCAATATAAAGAAAACAAAATCAAAACATGTAATGCGCATGTTCGATTTAAGAAGCCTGTACTACCTCATCAAATCGAACAGCGAATGATAAATGCCGACCATCTCTTGACCTAAATTAAAAAAAATGAGGAAATGGCATCAGTGATATTACCTGGTTTGATTGATATTGGTTCACTAGAATTTTTCAAGTTGAATGGTTTTTTGGAGACATCATGGAAATATTTAGCAGAGTACACTTGTAGCCAACCATTGCTTGAAATAAATGATTTTACAATGTCTATACTCTGTATGCACACTTTAACATGGAAAATGAGAAAAAATAATATACCAAGTAACATAATTGATCTTTGCTCCTTCTGGGTAGCCATAGATCAATTTTTCAGGCCCGAGACTGCCATCATCCAACAAAGCATGAATGCCTATTCCTGTATAGAAAGACCTACACAAAGTACAAACATCCCACCATCTAAAATGCATAGCTAACAAACTGAAATAAACGAATTCCTACATTACTAAATGTTTTCAGCACAGGAATCCTACTAAGGCTCCCTTTAATACGGTTGAAAACTAAAAATAAAGGTTTTTGTTAGAGAATCATAGCTAGGAATCTAGATAAAACCCAAGTCAGGATGTAGCTTCTTTGCTATCTTATAATTTGTAATTAAGAACTGAATTATTATAATATTACCAGTGTCGGAGCCAGACTTTCAAGTTATGGAGGTCAAACGTGAATGGGGGTTGATCATATAAAATTTTCTTGCTGCGAATGGGGGTCAATTTATACTTACCTATAGCATTTTACTCTAAACTATATAGGAAATAAGGTACAAGTACAAAGATTTTGAAAAAAAAAAAAAATGGGGGTCAATTGACCCCATTCCTTTGAGGCCACTGAATGTTACAGTGCATAGGAAATGTTCCTCTGACAAGGCTTTCTCTCACTAAAATTGAACTTCTCTGTGATTAAACCTGAAATTAGCAACTACATATAAAAAAAAATCCAACAAAAATATTTCCCAAATTGCTAAAATCCATTACCTGTTTAACCAAGATATGCCCTACCCAAAGCTTTAGTCTGCCTTAATCTAAGCAAACAATAGTAAGTCTTTGATTATCTTAACAAACAAGATATTGAATGAACATAGTTATCACTAACATTCGACTCCTAGCATTAGAGTTGCCGTCAATTCGTACACCAGCAAGCTTTTCTTCTGGCTTTGCAAGGTCTGACAAAGGAGGTAGAGCTCTACGTTTCAAAAACAAAATCTTATCTCTCTGAGGAGAAAATGACAATACAGGGAGAGGCGGTGCATCAACTATATCTCTAATCTCCTTCGGTGGAAGCCGGTATCCAACCCCACTAGAAAAACTATCTGCACATCAGGAGCAATTTTTATTACAGTTATTACTACAGTATTATCCTCACTTGTAATTGTTTTGGAATTGGCATAATTTTTTTTTTATTTTCAAGGGATGCACGTAACTTGTTACTATTACTTAAGAAGCAAAAATTTATTGGGATCCTTTACTTCCACTGGCAATCAACGTTTATCAAAATTAGATAATGGCAATCCACAGTGATGTAAGGTAAACAATTTAAGAGGAGAATACGAACACGAATGGACACAAAATTATGAAACCAATAACGAAATTACTCAAGATAAATTTTATAGTTAGGAAATGACGACCTTCATCTTCTTGAACGGGAGAAGAAGTGGAGGGGTTAGCACCAGAATCGACTACACTGTGCTCGGCCGCAGAAGAACAAAAGGGTACTAGCGTCGCTAGCCTGGATGATTTCATCGTCCTTCTCTGAGCAAATCTCTTGCGATGGAGTCGAAGAGGAGAGGCGAGAGAGAATTGTGAAGAAGAGAGGTGGAGGGTGTGACGAGAAGAGAGGGAAAGGGGAAGGGAAAGAGAAGAGAAGCAATGAGAGACTCTAGACAGAAGGGACATTGTTAGATCGGTTTAGTACACTAGATATTTGTTTCCTTAGCTTTACGGATTGATTGTTTAATTTTCTATATCTGTTATTTAATAATCTGTCGCCGTCGTTTAGGTTTTTCCTCCAATCGGAGCCATCGAGTGTTAGTGCAAGATTGTTGATACCGACACAACATATGTGGACACAACACTATAAAAACTTTTTTCCGACTGAGGCTGCGGTAATATGCATATGAATTTAGAGGAGGTTCAAATCCCTTCATATTTTTTTGTCTCTATTATGTTTTTATTTTTAAAAACTTTAATAACTCAAAATTTAAAACTTAAAAATCAAAATAAAATTATTGGATATGATCTACATCATTTTATTTATGTGCTCATAAAAAATTATCACATTTTGATTTTGTTAATATGTGAATCAATAAATTGAAAAATCAACATCTAGAAATTATTCATATTAGTACGTTTTTTACAAACTCTTGATGACAACGAAAACAAAACTAAAATGTCATAATTTTTTACATGTGCATAGATAAAATGATGTAGATCATATTTGACTTTTAAGTTTTAAATTTTGAGTTATTAAAGTTTTTAAAAATAGAGGCATGAAAAATGAAGGCATTTGAACCCCCCTCATGAATTTATATCTTTATTTTGAGCGTTTGAATTTCAGTGTTCAATCGGTTACACATAATCTTTATATAAAATATATTTAGAAATTATTTTTATTTTTAAGATTTCTTTTACTACCTATCTAGTAGAAAACCACTACCTACATATAGTTCAAAATTTATAAATCAAGTTATTTTCTACCTATCCGAAAAAATAGTAAAAAGTTATAAAAAAAATATAAAATTTGATTTCAAGTACATTTTCATATGAAAATTATATTTGATAGTTCGGATTGACTGTCTGTAGTTTGAAAATAGAGATATGGTAACATAACACAAGGCCGATCTGTTATATGCATATTACCGTTCTGTTATATGCATATTACCGTAGCCTCATTCAAAACTTCTATGTAATAAACAATTTTATTCTTTAAGGTTTTTCAAATATCTTCATTTTTTATGTTTTTATTATGCTTTCATTTTAGATAATTAAAAAATTTAAGACTTAAATGTCAAGATAACGACGTTAAATATGATTAATATTATTTTTCTATGCACACTATATTTTATTGTTATCAAGAGTTTGTAAAAATATATTGATGTGAATATTTTTTAATGATTATTTTTTCAACTTAGTGATTCACATAAAAATAAAATCGAAAAGTGAATTTTTTATTTACGTGTGGTAAAAATCAATATAGATCATATCTAACGGTTTATATTTTGAAATAAACAATTTAGAATTTATATTCTTAGAACTTCAAAATGGACATATGATAGAGGCATTTAACCCTCCAATATTGGATTTTTTTTAATCAATAGATACCCAATGTTAATTCTCTTAAATTTCATTCTAATAAATTATTAACTTTCTTATACAATTACTACATGTAGTAGATCATTTTAATTATTTAATTGAATATTTCTATACTTATATAGTTGTAGCCAAAATGTCCAAATCAGAAAGAATATTTTTATGGCATACAGATTTTTTGTTTATATGTTTTGAATATCAAATTATATATAAAGAGCCTACAAACAAAATATCCAATACAACTAAGAAACATATACTTCTTTCAATATATTTATATAATTTCTTTAAAAAAAACCAAGGTTCTAAATAGCGATTATAGCGGCATAGCGGGGAGACAAAAAAAAAAGCTATTGCGAATAGCGTAGCTATAGCGGAAGCTATCATACATAGCGTTTTTTTCGTTTCAAAATTTATATTCTATATTTCTACTAATTATCAACATGATCAATATTAGAGAATTGGGGTAGCAATCAAATAATAACTAATCTAAGTCTATACTTTTTTCAATCCATGCAAATAAGAAGAAAAAAAAAAGATCTACAAAGTAACATTATTTAATAGTTCATACTTGATAGTATTACATATTAAAATAGACAAAGAGCAATTAATTTTACAAGTGAAATGAAGTAAGTATACTTATTTGAACATTTTGTATATTATAATAATCAAAATTAGCTTTCAATTGAAACAAACGGCAATAATTTTACAAGTGAATATTAGACAAAGAGCAAGCAAAAGAAAGAATTAATATTTGAATATTTTCTGATATAGAATGAGAGACTAAATCACAAATAGGAACATAAGCACATAGTTTGGTTTATAATACTTATCATAGCAGACCATGTAGCATCATAAATAAGAACAAAATCTCATGTAAATCGCAAAAAAAAAACTCATGTAGCATAGCGGTAGCAATAGCGCATAGCGCATAGCGGTAATAGCGGTCAGCTATTACAGCTATAGCGGTCGTAGCTGAATTAGCGTACTTTTATTTCATAGCTTAGCTTTTATGGTCCGAAAAAGCTATAGCGTAGCTATAGCGCTGCTATAGCTAGCTATTTAGAACCATGAAAAAAACTAAAGAAACATATACAATAATCATATACTCTACTTATTTTTATATCATTACGATGCTTTTTGTTACAAATTAATTCGGCAACATACGAATTTGAAATTAGTGCAGTAATTATTTTTCACAAAAACAAAACAAATGAATACACAAACAATAGCATTCAACATAAGAAAGCTAGGATAAACTAAACTATTTTTAAATGAACATTATAAAACTCTCCTAAAAAGTTAACATGGACTATTTTACTTTAATCAAAACAACAACAATATTTATATCTTATTTTGCAAGTATTAATATTTTATGTTCCAAGTATTTATACCTATGAAGGTTGACGTGAAGACGAGTGTGGAGACTGAGAAAGGGAACCATATAATTAGTGGGGACCATAGTACAACATTCATCTAATTAGTGGGGACCGTAGTATAACATTCATCTATTTAGTGGGGACCGTAGTACAACCTTCCTCTATTGTTGCTGCAGGTACAATGTGGGTATTGGAGTGAGGGGTTGAAATAATTATTCAAAAAGTTAACATGGACTATTTTACTTTAATCAACAACAACAATATTACGTGTGTTACAAAAATCACCAATAAGAAAAAGAAAATTATTATATTAATGAATGTAGTTAATCAAATAGTTGTGTCCATTTAGTCTATTTGATTAACTACATTCATTAATATAATAATTTTCTTTTTCTTATTGGTGATTTTTGTAACACACGTAATATTGTTGTTGTTGATTAAAGTAAAATAGTCCATGTTAGCTTTTTGAATAATTATTTCAACCCCTCACTCCAATACCCACATTGTAGTTAAAAAAATATCATAACCAAGTAAGAAATTGGAGATACATGTCTTAAGTATTTAATTAAATTATGTATTTACAATAAACCAAAAACACTGATAATAAATTTTTCTATCAATTGAGTGATATAACTAAAAGATAGAAGTTAATTACATGTTAAAAAAAATTAAAAGTAACTTGGACTGGGACATACTAGTTCAATTTTGACTGGTACAGTACCTGATTAAGTACAATTAGCTCTCAATCTCAATCGAACGATTGAAATTCCGTGCCTATTTAAATATAGGGATCCGTTTTGAGATTTGTACAAAGTTAAAATTGACTATTCAGATCTAATTGTACTCAATCAGGTACTGTACTCTATCTGAATTCCATTTTTACACCCCCTAAGCAGCTACGCTACCTTCTTTTTTACAGCGGTGAAAAGAGAAAAAAAAAACTGTTCTTATTTTGGGGCACGCCGCTGTATATTCCGAATCGAGATCAGCTGAAATTCGACATTCATGAACAGTATTTCTGAAATTCTTAAAATCTGAGATCCAGTTGTCCAACTTTTTCTGTGCACGCATCGAAACAACTCCTTTTTCTGTGTACGCATCTCGAAACAATTTAATGGCTGGATTCGGAATTTTAGAGATTTCAGAGTTACGTTGATGATATCGGATTTCAGCAGATTTGGATCCGTATAATCCAGTCAAAACCTCTCTAAATTACGTGCTTCTGTTATCCTTTCTCTGCACTCTTTTTGTTGCAAGCATTCTAAAACTAAAAGAAATTGATACAAAAATATAATCTGAAATTCTGAACTGCTTCTCTTTGCTAGGAAATATTTCCCTAATTTCTTTGCACTCTTTTCTCTTTTCCTTCCGTAGCTGCTCAGAAAGGGAGCCGCTTCGCAGGTATAACAGAAACTGAACAAAGTTTCTGCATTTTCCTGAGACATGTTGATCTGAATTTCTGAAACATAATCTTTAAGTTTTCGTTTTTGAGGTGTAAAATATATTATTTTTTTGAGTGAGGCTATGGTACTATGCATAATGCGGATTGGTCCGTACTACGTATCAATATTTTTGTTTTCAAAATCCTAAAGTTTGATCCGAAACGTTCAACATGGTCTCCATATGAATATGTGTACCTGTAAACTAAATTTTACAATTTTTTAGAATTTTTTACTATTTTTATAGATTGAAAGAAAATCACTGCTTTTTGGATGGTCCAGAATTTTCATATCAAGTGATTATCTACCCATCTAAAAAAATAGTAAAAAAAATAAAAAAAAATTGTAAAATTTAGTTTATAAGTATATTCATATGGAGACCATGTTGAACGGTTCAGATCGATAGTTAGAATTTTCAAATCAAATACTCAAGTACATAGTGCAGACCAATATACGCTGTGCATAGTACCATAGCCCCACTCTTATTATTATTATTTTTTTTTTTTACATAGATTGCACAACACATCAAAATAGTTATATTGTTTGTTTCTTCTTTTAAATCGTAATGTGCATTTGAGAAAAATGGTACTCAACATTTTAAAATCGTACATATCAAAGCAGTTTTTCTGTTTTTCTATTGAGTGGGACCATGACCCATGGGTGTAATATTTTGGATTTGTAAAACCTGCCCTTGCTGATTGATATTGACTGGTACTGAACCACAACCTGAAAAAATTATGGGGTGAGACTTTATACTATCCAATCATTAAATGTAAGGTCGTAAGGTTCATTACCTTCTTCAGACATTTCAATGGATTCCATACATTTTATGGTGGGTAGATGCAGGCATGCAGCAAGTAATGCTTTTTATTAAACAACTATAGAGCTAACTAGCATTTATTAATATAGTTGCACGGTGCTCTCTAATTTTCCTTAGAAAATTCACATGTTAAAATTATATCAAAACTAATTAACACCGGTCCTCAAATTTTAACAAGAAGATGAGCCTAGTTATAACAGCTAAGATATGGCTTCAGTAAAACAGCTTTAAGCCTTTCTCGTTATCTAAGCCAAGACTATGACTATGGTACAGGCATTTTAACTGACAGGTACCACCAGAGCTCATAACTGGTATCAGTTGCAGAGCTACCTATATCGAATAATTCCGAGAAACAAAAACCAAGGAATTAGAAATCTACTACCCTTGCACCCTGGTCCATCCTCCCGGGTTGCATAAAAAATAGACCCTTCCTGATCAATGAACCTATAAAACCTCTCATTTCCAAAAGCACACAAACCATGATTGAAACATTTCTACACTACGACTGTAACATCTATCAAAGCAGTGCAGGATGAAAAGAAGAAAGAATTAACTTTGCATAAGAAAATTATGTTTTGAGTCCGAATATTTGAGAATTTCCAAATTTTAAGACAGATTAATGAACAGTATTTTATCTTTTCTTTTCTTTTTTAACAATCCCCGATTAACTTCAAATATCAACTATCATACATATTTTACTTTATAAAGTGCTACTGGTACAATTTAACACTTCAACCCCGTCTTCACCCATCCAGAGCACCACAACAAGAAGTGAAAAATCAGTGATTTATTTTCAAGGCCAACACATCCTATACCACCCATTAATCACAACGTAGAGGTATTCAACTGAAATATGGGCGCATCACGAAATCTATTAAATCTGTATAACTCAAAACAAACTAAAACCCTCTGATTCTTGCGTCTCCTCATCTGGCCTCTCATAATATTGACTTTCTTCACTACTCTCCTCTCTTTTATACTCATTTTCAGAATCCGATTGAGATTGATAGCTTTCTTCAGGTTGCACAAAATTAACCAAATAACCCACCCCATTGACCACGTCATATACCATCAGCCCCACCCTTGCCCCAATCCAGCTCCCAATATGGCTCCCCATAAGGTACCCAATCTTACCCCCAACCCTCTGCTCCCCGTGGAACCCCCCCATATATGTCCCAAAAAGTGTCCCTGTGCCTCTCAAAAAACCTTCAGTCATGGAACCCCCATAGTACATAGCCTCAAAAAAGTCCCAACCTGATGAAATAAGCGGGCCCAGGATACGTTTTGCCTGACGGGATGCCAGCTTGGCAGACTTGGCACCAACCTTCTGTGCCAGTTTTGCTGCTTCAGCTGGTGCACGGCCCTCAGATATAGCTTCAGCTAGGGCCTGTTCGATTGCCTGCTGGCGCACACGTTCTACATGAGCCGATCGAAGGTTGTAAACATAGAGTTTAACGCCTTCTTTGGCACCACAAGCGAGGGATCCGGAGCCCATGTCAAAACAGTTTAAGAAGGTGAATTTGCCACTCTTTGAGGAAGCCTCTTCACCTACCATTTCTCTGAATTTCTCAGCTGGAGAAAGTACCAAATAAATCAAGTTAGATCTGTCTCTAATGCATATAACATTAAACTCTAGGAATTAACATTAAACTCTGGGAATTAACATTGAGCGGGAATGCAGGACACTCAAGAAGGCACTAAGAAGAAAAAAGAAGAAGAAGAAGAAGAAACTGAAGACATATCAAACAAATGATAACATCCAATTACCAGAAGAACAAAGGTCGGTCACTGACTAGAATGCACCAGTAACATGCCCGACCAGTCTCCGCAAAAAATAAACACAAATCAAACAATATAATGACAACAAAATCGCTCACTACTACCAGAACAAAGTTCGCTCACTGACTGGAATGTACCAGCAACATGCCTGATCGGTACCTTGAAATTCCAGAATAGAGTTGAAATTTTTATGAAATTCTATGTAAAAAATTAGGATTTTTGTTTTTCTTGATGGCAATTATGGTTGCTGACTTGCTACCATGCTATCAAACGACTAACATTTTATCCAGATACATGATTATTTGATTGAAGAAACAGTACTAATTCCAAGTATACAGTTACACTTAATATACAACTCGCTCCTAACACCCCATACTACACCCATAACTCTCCTCTTAAATTTGCAACACCATCAATTAATCCCCGATTCACTCAAACGACTTAATTTTTTCCGTTTATAACATAATACACTTTTTAAGTAGTAACGAACTTCTAATAGGGCTATTTCAAAACTAACTTGATCTTTCAAAAAGGCAACCTTAGAAAATAGTCATCTTCAATATTGATAATTGAATTATCAATTATCAATTATCAAATTTGCAAGCTTGATTAAGCCCATGGGTCACTCGATTTGAACTGTAAGTTGTAACTTCTAGCCACAGGATGAAAATTTGAACCCCTAAATTCGAAACATAAATCACCAGTTGAGAGAATATCTACCTGTCATGCTAAGAGCGATGAGACCAATGACAAATATGAAAAGCTGAATGCGCCGTCTCTCTAGATCCAGCATTCTTTCCGACTGAGTAATCCTAACCCTAGTTAATCGCTCAGGTGTTAGCAATAAACTTCACCTTTTCCTCGCTAATTTCTGAAAGATACGCACTGTTAGTAAAAATGAAATTAATATGGCTTCCAGTAACACACTTCAAGTTCTAAGTCTTCTTCGTCTCTTCTGGCGTCGTATTCCGCGGTGAGCGATTGCAGAGAAGACTTTTCTGGCAAAATTTTAACGGATTAAACTGACACGTGGGACCAACCTGTATGGTTTTCAATCTGTCAGTGTCATTGTTATTAGATTCTTCACCCATTTTAACACGGATTCCAACACTACAATCTAGAACAAACTTAATATTGAACTGCACCTGGCGTACATTATTCTATTTCACTGACAATGCAATTATGTAACAATTGATGAGCTGTGGATGCTTCACGAAAGTAGCAGCTCTTCAGCAAAGGAAAGAATTTCAGTTTAGAGGGGTTAGGTTAGGTATCATCAAAGCAAATCCTACAGAAGCAAGATCGGACTGCGGACAGTAAAAGGTGTAGCGAGTCCCTGACATCAAAACCCGTAGACTTCAATTTTGTAGTGTTACATGTTCAGCGCCTCCATAATGGAATTCATATCTGCTACTATGAAAAAACAGGATTGTGCTTTTCTTCCATTCCAACCATTCAAATTTTATCAACGGCTTAGATTATTTCAATCATTACTTCCTTTTGTTTATTGTATTATAAAAGCATCTTCATTTCAGCAAATATTTAGCAATTAATTTGAACCACGTTATTGAATTTAACAATTAAGGAAATTCATAATTTCTAAATCACTTCATTCTAGAAATTTAATTAGAGTTGCTTATTTAATTAGAGCATCTATAACGGTGATTTCTTTTAAATTGCTAATTTGATGTGTTAATTGTTAATATAATTGCTGGGATGTACCACAGTTTTTAAATTAGCAAGTTTACTTTTAAAAACAACTCTTTATAGCATCTACAACAGTGATTTATTTTAAATTACTCATCTAATGTGTTAATTGTTAATATAATTGCTGGGACCGTCCGATTCGAATCTGTCGTCGGGTGTGTGTTCCACTTCGGAATGGATTGTCGCGGATTCGAATCGGATGGTCCCGATCTAAAACTAAAAAATTGGGACTTCACTAGATCTGAATTCATGAGAAACCTCGTGTTTGGAATAGGGGTATAAACGGGTCGGATATTATCCAATTTAGTCCGGATTCGAATCCGAAAAATTACTTAAATTATCCGATTCATATCCGTATTTGTATCCATATTTGAAAAATCATAACGGATAAGAATACATTAAGATTTTTAACTATGTAACTATTCGTATCCGACTATTTACACTCCTAAACCACAACAAATATACTCTATGTTCTTAGATTAATTTATTAAATTGCATATACATATAAATGATTTATTAAACTGCATATACATATATATTCTGATAAACAATATAACACTATGACATAATTAGTGGAGTAGAACTAGGGTGCTCTCGAGTTCACCAAGCTCTTGGTGAACTCAAGTCCAAAACTCATCGGATCGGCTTCAAACGACGAATCCAACCGTTGAAACCCGTCTACCTTACGAGTGATGCGTCTACATGCAAAAATTTTAAATTTTGAAATTAATTTTGCATAGAGTCAAGTGGTCAAAAAAACGTCAAAAAATGAATGCATTAAAATTAATTATTAACCTTCTAATTTTGACCACTTGACTCTATGCAAAATTAATTTCAAAATTTAAAATTTTTGCATGTAGACGCATCACTCGTAAGGTAGACAGGTTTCAACGGTCGGATTCGTCGTTTGAAGCCGATCCAATGAGTTTTGGACTTGAGTTCACCAAGGGCTTGGTGAACTCGAGAGCACCTTAGTTCTACTCTAATTAGTGATTATTATTTTGATAATATGATATATGTTTTGTAACCAACAAACTTATTATGAAAAATATTAGATCTAATTTATGAATGAAAAAAATATATTTAGATGTTAATCTTTACTAAATATACATTAGTAATTTATTTTTAATTATTCTAATTATATTTATATATGTATTTGTATCCGTCCGATATCTGATCCGTATCCATTTAATATCCGATCCGTATCTGAAACTATCCGTATTCGTATCTGTATCCGAAAAATTATAACAGATAAAAATACAATTTAACCACTTTCCGATCCGTATCCGACCGTTTACACCCCTAGTCTGAAATCAATGGCTTGGCAGGGGTCGAAATGGCGACTTGATATTCTCGTCAAACCCGATGTATTTCTGTTTAAATGATAGGCAACTATTACGATCATGAAATTAAATTTTAAATATAAATACTTTAATTAATTTTTTCTTCAATTGGAATTAATTTTTGTTTGACGAGGAGGATTCAAATGTTATTATTTTATACGCCTTCCTTGTGTATCTACTTTTTAATTTTCTAATAATGAAAATTTATACGTCAAAATAAAATCGTAAGATTTGATCAACATGCATATAAAAATTATTATTTATCAGATTTTATTTTATTAGAATTAATTAGTTCAAATATGAACGTAAAAAATTATCTATGTTAGTGTATTTTTTCAAGTTTTTTATACTAATTAAAATATTGTAAACTTTTACACGTGAATAGAAAAAATAAAATAAATTATATATATATATATATATATAGAGAGAGAGAGAGAGAGAGAGAGTGGCTAATATCAAAACGTTTGCACTAAGCCTCTCGTGCAACCAAGTTGTTTTTGGGTTTTCAAAGTCCAAACGGTCGATCCGAAAAGTTAGATGTTTAATTTATATTAAAATCTGCTTGGAGACCAAATTTTACATTTTTTAGAATTTTTTTACTATTTATTAAGTCACTTTGAAAATTGCTGATCCGGATGAATAGTAAAAACTGTGAACTAATTTCTGGACCATGTGATCAGTAATTTTTAAAGTGGCTTAATAAATAGTAAAAAAAATTCCAAAAAATATAAAATTTGGTCTCCAAGCAGATTTTAATATAGAGATCACATCTAACGGCTCGGATCGACCGTTTGGACTTTGAAAATTCGAAAATGACTTGGTTGCACGAGAGACTTGGTGCAAACGTTTTGATATTAGCCACTCTCTCTCTCTATATATATCTATATATTGATTTTATTTTAATATTTTAATTTTATATTTTATATAATTATTTTTTAAAAATAAAAGTATAATGAGACACAAAAGCTGAAAAAAAAAAAATTGGAACCCTTTTGTTTGTAAAATCACCGAATGGGCCTGGAATATTGCTCAGTTGAGAGCCCAAAATCCAATAAATGCCTGTGACTATGAGATGAGAATGAGTCTCCCAAGTTCCGAACGCTCCGTAGTCCATAACTCCATATACAGCGCCAGCGCCAGCGCCAGTGTCGGTCAAACGATGGACGACGACCTGAGCCCGACAGCCACGTGGCAGGTCAAGCACCATGAGATGTACCAGCGAGCGACGCGTCACCCTTTCATCCTTGCGATCCGGGACGGGACTGTTGATGCCTCCTCTTTCAAGCGTTGGCTGGTAATCTATTTCTTCATAAACCCTTTCCGTGTTTCATTTGATATCAAATAAGAAACTACTCTTTGTTATTTTTGAGAGGCGTAGATCGATTATACCTAAAATTGGTCAGGCCCGTTGTTTAGTGTAGTATAGGGGTGTCAATGTGTACAGTACGGTTCGGGTGGATGTATTTTCATACCCATACTCATTAAAATTGATTTTATCCATACCCTACCCATACCCATTAAAATTGATTTTATCCATACCCTACCCATACCCATTAAAAATTGACTTTACTGAACGCTACTCTTACCGTTAATATTATCGGGTAACGAAATGGTAGCGGATGAATAACGGATATCACTAATATAATAATTAGTTCTATTATATTTTACAAATTAAATATAAAATACTCATTCATTTCAATATGTAATTACATTTCTAATAAAAAAATAAAAATAAATGTACAATTAATTCCAACTACATTGTTTTTTTATAAAAGAAGAAAATTCAAAAACACGAATACATAGTTAGGTGGGTTGGAAATTGAATTGAATATATATTTAGATTTTATAATTACCTTATAGGGTAATGGGTACGAAATAGTCATTACCTATATCCTTACCCATTTGGTTAACGAAACAAATTCTTATCCATACCCATAATAAGCTAACGAAAAAAAAAATCTTACCCATACCCTCCTTATTGAATATGATACGGGTCAGGTAAACGGCTAAAAAGGTACCATTGACACCCCTACTGTATTATTGTTCAGGTTTTGAGCTAACTTTAAATACAGGCTTTCAGAAAAAAAAAACTTTTAAAAGGTGGCTTGGAGTGATTACAATGGGGAATGGATCAAGATAAATATTTACATTTATTGGAAAGAAAGAAAAGACAGATATTTGATTAAAAAAAAGCTGTATTGAAGATCACACAAGAAAGTTGGATTTTTTTTTGGAGGTTTTCAGTTGCAACTGTAGATTGCTGCATTATTTAGCCAAATCGAGTCATTCACTAAGAACAAATCATACAAAATGAGCATACAGTGAAATGTTGTAATATTACTGTCTGAATTATCAAAAAATGGAGTGAAGAATTGTAACAGTCTATCAATGTGTGTTTCTTTATCCCAAATCATTAAAATGTAAACAGCATTCTTATTCTTCTTTTAATATATTTATGCTCTCTACAGGACAAGCGTTTAGCAGTACTCAAATCGACCTTAATTGCTTGGATCACTTGAGCTTCTCAAATTTAATTAATATTGAACATTTATGTTTATGTGAAATTACAGGGGCAAGACTATGTTTTTGTGAGGGAATTTATACCCTTTCTATCAAATGTGTTACTAAAATCTTGGAAAGAATCAGAGAATAACTCAGATATGGAGATAATATTAGGCGGGCTTGCTGCTCTAAGTGATGAGCTGTCTTGGTTCAAGAACGAAGCTTCAAAATGGGGTGTCGATCTCTGTGGCATGACCCCACTCACTGCAAATACAGAATACTGCAGGTGCTTTGACTAATATAGATTTTTTTTTTTTTTTCAATTTATTGCTATTCCTTTCTAAAGCAATTTTGCAAAAACTTTTAAATAAGTCCCAGACCCTGTACAGAATAGGTGAGTATCTTGCCCTACCTGTATAAAATGAAACGCATACGAGTGAGGCTATGGTACTTTGCAAAGTGCAAATCAGCCCGTACTATGGATTCATATCTCTGTTTTTATAGTTCAATAGTCGATCTGAACCGCTCAACATGATCTCCATATGAAACTGTAGTTGATTACGGATTTTACTCTTTTTAGAATTTATTTTACTATTTTTTTAGATAGGTTGAAAATCACTACTTTTGGATGGTCCAGAAATTTTTATATTAGGTGATTTTCTACTTATTTGAAAAAATAGTAAAAAAATTCTAAAAAAATGTAAAATTTGATCTTCAAGTACATTTTCATATGAAGATCATGTTGAATGGTTTGGATCGACTGTTTGGACTTTGAAAACGAAAATATGGATCCGTAGTACAGATGCGCCAATTTAACCCGGAGAATTCAACACAAGTTCTTATCAACTTAACTTTACTGGCATATACATCCCAATGTTAAAATATAACAGATTCCCTTTTTTAGGTTTCTACATAGCTTCACTACACCAGACATCAACTACACCGTTGCAGTTACCGCATTCTGGGCAATAGAGACGGTATACCAGGAGAGTTTTTCTTTCTGCATTGAAGGAGACCACAAAACACCAACCGAGCTTCTTGGGGCATGCCAACGTTGGGGTAATTCTAATTTTGGGCAGTATTGCAAATCTCTTCAACAAATTGCCAATCGACGCCTTAAAGAGGCCCCAATTGATGTGTTTAGAAAGGCTGAAGAGGTGTTTATTAGTGTTCTTGAACATGAAATTGAGTTTTGGAATATGAGCTCCAATGAGTAGTGTGGAGCATACTTGCTAAAATTTTGTAAATAGTATGCATTGCACTCTTTATATGACCTATCTCGTTTTTGTACTGGGTTATTATCTGACTTTTTGGGCTAGAGATATTTCTCTTCATTATATTATATTCTCTCTTTTCCATGGGGGATTAGCATTGGTGTGCACTTTTGTATTTCTTACCTCAGCCCAAGCCCATTTTTTACTTTGATGATTGAAAACCCTCTTAATAATCTGATTTAGTATGAGAATGATAACCTGATAGATTCTTGTACTGATAAGATGCACCTATCCTAACAGATTCATGATTTTTTTGCCTTTACTTTTTTGGCTTCTGCTCTGTCTCAGTACCAGCATATGTTTTGCAGTAACAAACTAGTAATCTGTAATTCCATTATTCCAATGTTTTCTTAAGCATACAATAGCTGAAAATAAAGAGGCAAAACAATAAAAATTAAAAAAGAGATGAACACCCCAACATAACCCGAAACCTCTGATTCCAACCAAACCACACTCTTAACTGTTGTCTACTTGAGCGATCTCTCTTCGATAAATCAATACATGTATTCTGACAATTCAGTTAATCCTCGTATGTGCGGCACTCATCTGTCTCGGGATTATCCTTGCAGTACTCCTCAAGTGGGTCTTTTGTCTTGTTTTTGTCACGCGCATGGCTCGCAGCTGCACTGAGCTCCTCCACTTCGTCCCATGCCGCAACACACTCACCAGCGCTTGGGTCGTCTGCGCAGGTCTCCTCCGCCTGCTTTATGCTATCGGACACCTTGTTGGCTATCTCTGATGGAGTCGACCTAACGATGAGTCTTGTGTAATGCCTAGCGGCACAAGGAAGAAGCCTTACTTGGGATGGTGATGATGGGTATGGATTGGAGATGTTTAGCAGCCTGACTGGTGTTGGGGTTGAGAGAGTAGTCATGCTGGAGAGAGAAGCGGCCATGGTGCCTTGAGAAGATATTTGGGTGTGGTGCCTTTTGTGGTTGTGAAACAGAAAATGTAAGTCTAGAGAGAGGGGTATTTGGATATGGTTGGAGTGCTTTGTAAGGCGCTTGTTTCTTATCTTCTAGGGATCAATTGAATGGTTACAAATCAGCCTATCTAGATTTTTTTTTTTTTTGCTTTTATTCTTTCCCTACAAAACGGAAAAAAAAAAAGCCTATATAGTTTTGTGAGCCTTTTTAGATATATCCTTGTAAAAAGTTGTGAATTGTAGTTTATCTTGAAATCCTCAAGCAGCTACTGGCCATTACGTTCTGCTTTTGTTTATGAATTAGGCTAAACATCCCAAATTAAAGCTTGACCTTATTCTTCAATTTTTCTATATTTTTCAAAAGAGTTGGTCCCGGTAGGGAATGATACCGTATGAGTTATATACTCAATAGAAAAATGGCTTTTCTTGTCCTTGGTTTCTTCCTTGATCACAATTTCAATCAAGTACCTATCGGTTCTGGATTTCGTAAGTTTCCCATGACTCTAGAAAAATTAAAAGTGCAAAAAAAAAAAAGTAAAAAAACCATGGGTTGCCTCCAACGCAGTGCTTATTTTAGGTCGTTAGCTAGACTCTTCCTCGCTTAGTTGGATGGAGGTGGGAAAGGTGCTCCTTCGGTTGGAGGTGCACATCGTAGCGTTGATCATCCTTGGTTGCAATGTATTGAGTTGATTCTCGCGGGTTGATCTCTGGTTGTCCTGGAAGCTTGCCTCTACCTCGTGAAAAATTCGCAAAATCATTAGCTAGGAGCTACTTGATTTTCTAGGATCTTTGCTCCCTATACTACCCCGTAGTTGAAATATCCCGTAGTTAAACTATCAAGACTAAAATACTTTAGGTACGCAATTATATTTTCCCTATACTACCCCATAGTTGAATATCCCAAAGTACCTAATTAATCTAAGTGCTTTCTAATGTTTTAAGTACAAATTACGTTATCCTGCCAAGGGAGCCTACTGGGTTCTAACCCTAGTCTTTGAACCGTTGCCAAGTCTCGTTAACCGAAGTGTTTGGAGTACTTACATACATTATCCTTCTCACACAAGGATGCAATGACTTAACACCTATTGGTACGTGGAGATCATTGACATATAGTAGACAAAACTATGTATGCAAGGATACAAAAAAAAAAGAATTTAAAGTGCAAAGGAAAACTCAAACCATAACATAAACATATACTAAACATAGTTAAGAATTCAAGTACAACCATCATCCTAGAGATGAGAAATTTAGTTTCTCATGGCTATGGCAAAATAAAAGAACTAAAATAAGGATAACATAAATTACAACCCAATTGAAGATGAAAGAACATCTGCCTCCTTAGATGACACATTTTTCTCTTGCTTGACTTCTAATGACTATCATTCTCTCTCTAAGTAACTCTCTAACCTAACCTAATAATGAGGATTGCTAGTCTACTATTCTGAACTTGATACAATTAAACACGCACACTAAATCTTATTACAAGAGAGATATTTATAGCCTTCCTAAATGAGAGGTGGAGTAGTGAAAGTAGTGGGGAACGTGGGGTCCACCCATGATTGGATAGATGAAGCCAATAGCTTGGTTCTTAAGAAAACGCGTAGAAGGCCCATTAGGAATTCACGTTTTTCTGGAAGGCCCATCAGAGAAAGTCTATTTTTAGGACAATTCATAGATCGTGCGGCATCAGAGTATGTCGCATGCGGCATGGAGGATGTCATATGGATCAGACACTTAATCGTATTTTAGCCGTAGTTTGGTCATCCGGACTCCGATTGAGGTGATATTCAAAGCTCGTTGGAAAGTAGAAAACGAGATCTACAACTTTATGTGGAGCTTTGTCTCGAGATTGTTGTGTAGGCTACCTTGAAGTTCATACAAAGTGGGGAACTTTATTGATCTTCATGACTCAGCTATGCTACCATATGTGTCATATGTTGCGTAGACTTCCAAACTTAGCCAATTCGTAGCTCTTCTACTCCATGTTGCGTGCCATACATTAGCAGATTTTCTTCATAATGTCTTCATTTTGCATGTTATGCACCTCGTGTGAGGTGTTGCATGCTCCATGTGATGTCCTATTTTGACACCTTATTCAGAAATCGCCTAAATGTGACACTTTTGCTCTATTTTTGTCCTAAATATGCAACTTTCTCAAAAATCTACCAAAAAGACCTAAAAACACGTTTGCGGTAAATAAATCAGGAAAATGGCTACTTCGCATTCCCTTTTTTCTATTTTCCGGAAGAAAATATAATGATTTTCGCTATATGTTTTGGCTTCATCAATTGTCATGTATGATTGTCTAACTAAAGTAATCTAATATGGATTATTTGATAATCTAATATGGATTATTTGACAATCTATGTATTCAATAGGGTGTGGTCCATAAATGTGTATAACAATTTAGGCAAATATCAAATCATTGATAGACTAATCCTGAGATTTGCAATTAAAAAGAACTACGTTCCTGGGGGTTTGTGCGTCCATAGAGGATTATGTGCAGCCGTACTAACCAAATTGAGAAAAGCTATAAAATGCAGTTTTAGTTGGCTGGATTGAGCACTTTGTGCGACCTTGTGTGGCCACACAAAATTACTGTCGATATTTGTGCGGCCCTATGAAACCACACAAAATTACTGGTGGTAATCCAGGAAAGTGGTTATTCAGGGAAAGGCAGTTCTATAGACGTGTTTGGCCATTTGTGTGCCCGCACAAAATTTGGTGCAATTGCACATGTGGTGCTGGATGCATTATCTTATATAAAGATTGGTTCCCAAGGCACAAGATAATAGACACAACTCAGATTTCTGAACAACTACAATTTTAACTGAGTGACTTCTCTTCTTCCACCATCAAAGAAAAGAGATAAAAGATCAATGAAGGAAATTGGAAATGATCTCTCAAGGGTTAAGTCTTGTTGTCTTGGAAGACCTATTCCCACCACCATATGACGAACCAATAAGAAAGACTTTTTGCCATTAGATCTGTTTCGCGCTCACAGAGACGGTGGGCGATCTCTCAAAGGATCGAGTTATCCCATGAAATATCTATAGAATCATATATTATGTTCCGCACTTCAGTTTTAAGATTATGATTGGCGTTAGCATATGACGGTCCTTAAGTTAAGATGAAAAATTATTTCTTTTTTCTCAGAATGTAAGTGTTTGATTTCTAAATAAGATGTAATTATTTGATCTTTAAATAGAAGATAATTGTTTGACCTTTAATATGTTCAACAAACTGCTCCTGTCGCTTTTCTATCTTTTGCGAGTTAAATTCATTTTGTTATTCTTTTTTCACGAATAAACAGAATTGGTATTGAAAATACCATCCTCTTTAATAAAATATAGCAATCCCCTCTGGTACCTATTGGTACCTAGTATCGGATGGCGAGAGTTGGGTTGCAAGAAAAATTAAACGAAGTGGGCTGCTTAATGTGAAAGGATGTTAGGACGAAAACGAATTGGGCCTAGACAGTAACATATTTCTGAGTCGAGTTCAAATCTGCTGCGATTCCGAGAGGGATCACAGGATTCTGAAATTTTGAGAACAACAGTTCAAACTTTTATATGTATAGATCTCGAAAACATTTTCAGAAAAGTAAATTTTCATATACACATCTCGAGAAAGACAAATGATTGAGATCGGATCGCAGGTCCTGTGATTCTCCGAGAATCACAGCAGATTTATTCTCTTTCTGAGTCATACCGACTCCGCCATTAATTAGACAGCTGTGTAACTTGATTTTCAATCTATTCAAAAAAATATATATTTGGTACAAGACAAATATATTAGGGAGAATTTCATATATACCACTCAAAAACTGTGAAATTACGTATTTACCATCCAAATTTCTATAATTACATATTTACCATCTAAAAATCTAATAACTCACATATTTACCCAATATAACTTTAGTATATATCAAATATACCCAAAACTCAGATTAATTATGTTTAACATTCTTAAAATTATAATTAATCAAGGATTAACTTAGCACTCTTTCTTTCTCTCCCTGGACTTCTCCTTTATACCCAATATAAGAGATTAAAAATAGATATTCCAAACTGACTTAAAAAAACAGAAAACAAGACTCCAAAAATAATCCACAAATAAGCAACAGTTTCATTAGCCAAATTAAACATTGTTTTCAGGTTGCATAACAAAGTCCCACAAGCATATATAACTATCATACTATCATGTTTAACAAAAATTAGTTATTGTGAATAGCCCAATCGTAATTATGTCAGACCACAATCTTAGACAAATCAAACATTATCTTGCATTTGAGATTGGTATTGCATGGCATTGCACGACTTTGACTTCTTGCTCCGATGTGCTTTTGAATTCTTTCGTCCCCTAATTTAAAAGATACAAGAATAATGTCAGCATTCTATATGTTAGTCTTTTCTTTTCTTCGCATTTTTCTAAGATGATAAACATTCTAAGGGGATTTGATAATTAAGTTCAAATACCTTTTACTGGTAGATGTTTCAGATGCATTTTGAGGGGTGTCGAATTCAGATGCGGAATTCTTACAAGTCTTTTGATTGTGCCCGTACATACCACAACGCTGACACTTGTGTCTTCTCTTCGTCTCATCAGATGAAGGTATTCTGTTCTTTTTCGGACGTCCAGGTGGACGCTTAATGATAGGAGGGTATATCTTCTCCTCTGTTTCCACATGCACCCATTGATCCTTTCCCGGCATTGGAACAATATCCATATCACAAGCAGCTTTGAATTTCTCAATTGTGAAGTACGGATCCACATACTTCTCCCAATTAGCATCTCTCGTGAAAGCAATAAAAGCAGCTGCATGCGCACATGGAAGACCTTTAACTTGCCAAATCCGACATGAGCATTTTTTCTCATCTAAGATAATGTCCCAACGTTTTCCCTTGCACTTTACTTCAGCCCGATTGTCACTGCTTCTACAAACTTCATATTCACCCAAGTTCTACATAAAAATAGAAAAAACAGAAGCAAAAATCTGATGAATAAAAATAGAAAAAACATCATAATCAACATAACATAATCAAGCATTGAATGTACCTTGATGATTTTGTTGAGGTAATCTTTAGGACCCGGGCCGTCAGGTTTAATGAAGAAGCTGACCAAGTGACTTACAAATGGGGCCAAGACAATTAAAGACTTAAAAGAAGATGACAAGTGGGCCAGCAGCTTCAGAAGCTACTCTCTCAGAACCAAAAGAAGATTATTAGGAAATTAGTTAGCTAATTAGACAAATACTGGTGCAAAATTTACTGTTAGGCTCAAATGTATCTAGACAGGTATATTCGCTATAAAGGGCAAGATTCTGTGAAACTCATTCCAGTGAAGCTGCTGGCCATTTTATCCAGACAGGTATATAATCACTATAAATTTGTGTTTCTATCTCTGTGTTCTTGGCTTTCGCCATTTTATCCAGTTTTCTGATTTTCTCAAAATTAACTCAATTCTTTGAGTTATTTCTTAAATTGTTTGTTGATTGAGCAAGTCAGGTCAGGGACCTGACATAGCATCATATCCAAAACAACAGAAGTGAATCCATACCATAGTAATTGTGCACGCAAGCACCAAAAGAGCATAAACCAGCAACCTAAGAATACTAACTGTTCAAACATTACTGAAGCACGATCATTAATTTACTTGCCCAATAGCAAATACCAAAGAGTTTAAAGAGTAATTGTGTGGGAAAATATGAAAATTAAAGAGTTTACTCGATTGGAGGTGATTCTACTCCGAGCTCCCATCTAGGTCTATCTATCTCCTCCGGCACGAGTGTTTCTTCCTCTTCGTATTCCATCTTCTCTAACTGTTCTTTCTAGGTTTTGAGTTTGCTTGATGGGGAGAAAGTTTTAGCGGGGTAGCGGGGCAGGAGAGGAGGAGGCGGGAGAGTACGCTAGGTTTTAGCGCCAAAATGAGAGAGGAATTCTGATCGTAGAAGGGGAAGGGAAGGGGCTAATCCAATTATTATTTATATTGTTTATAATATTAAACTTAATTAATCTCTAATTTTAATTAATTGGGTAAATATGTGAGTTATTAGATTTTTAGATGGTAAATATGTAATTATAGAAATTTGGATGGTAAATACGTAATTTCACAGTTTTTGAGTGGTATATATGAAATTCTCCCAATATATTACGACCAAATCTTTTTTTAGCAAAAGAAGGGCCAACTTCAGCTGGAGTTGAATTTGTAATCTCTCTCGTATTAAAAAAACAAAAATACTTCAGCAAGCTGGACATAGTCTGATCTACTTGCATCTTCAAATGAATATATATTTGACACGAGAATCAGTCTTTATTTTAAGAAATAAAAATAATAATGTTGTTCTTGTGAGATGTGTCGCACATTCGAATGCAAATTTTTTGCAAATATTAAATAGTTAATAACTTTAACTTCAATCTTTATTAAAATGTGTGTGCGCGTGTGTGTCTCTGGCACTAAAACTTCCAAACTCAATATGAAATTATAGCATTTATAGCATTCTTAATTTCCTTTTATCTAACTTTGTGTGCTTGCTTGGCAATTCATCTACTCATGGACTAATGGTCAGCTAATAAGCATAATAATTTCAGATCAAATGAAATCAATGCTTATTGAGGAAGTTAGGTAACATAAAAGGTGATTTCTTCATATAAGATAAGAAAAGAGAACTGTAAAAAACTTTCTTATTAATCAAAATGTAAGATGGCAAGTTGCCACCTTACCCTAAAAAAAAAGATAAGAAAAGAAAAAGGAAAAATCAGACAGCTTAGTTGAAAACTTCAATTCGGAAATGGTATTTAATTTTTTTTTAAATTAATCCAACAGCTTAGTTGAAAACTTCAATTTGGAAAAATCAGAAAGCGCCATAATTCAAAAAAAAAAAAAAATAGGAAATGTTATTTTTTGCTTTTACACATTTAACTTTCAACAATTTAACATTTTTTGCAATTTTATTCAATTTTGTGTATTTTTAAATATTTTAAATATTTTTAAAAATGATAAAAGATTTTGTTCCCAAGTCTTTATCTACGAAAACGCCCCCAACTAGTTTAACTCTCAATTTGTTTCCAAGTCAAAAGAAGAAAAGATTTCTTTCACCCGCTCTCTTTTTCTTCTTTAGATCATTTTCGTCCATTTTTTCGACGATCTGTGACAAATTTTGCAAATCTAAAAGTACGAACGTCTTCTACTCGATTTTTTCTTTCAAATGAGATCCATAATGAAGTATTTTTCAATTATATTCGTTTCGTTGTTTTTTTCTTAAAGATATGCTACGTATAAAAATTCGATATGCTAGATATAAAGACTTCATATGTTGGATTAAAAGGTTTCATATGCTATGTATAAAGACTGCACTTGATAAGTTACGTGTAAGGTTTAAAAACTTGATAAAATTATTTTAAAGAATTGTAGACAGAGGTTTAAAGGCTTAAGAAATAAAATTTAAAATGCCTATAGGTTTTTAATGTAATATTTTTTTATAAATTACATGTAAGGTTTAAAGGCTTGACACAAGTACTTTAAAGTGTTGTAGGCAGACATTTAAAGGCTTGATAAACAAAACTTAAAGTGCATACAGACTTTTACTGTAGAAAAAAATTGACTAGTTAGATGTAAGGTTTAAAGTCTTGACTCGAGTATTTTAATGAGTTGCAGAAAAATGTTTAAAGACTAGAGAAACAAAATTTAGAGTGCCTATGGGCGTTTACTGTTAAAAAATATTGATAAGTTACATGTAAGATTTAAAGACTTGACACGAGTACTTTAAAGGATTGTAGACAAATGTTTAAAGGTTTGAGGAATAAAATTTAAAGTAACTACGGTATTTTACTTTCAAAAAAACAATTGATAAGTTACGTGTAAAGTTAAAGGTCTGACACAAGTACTTTAAAGGGCTGTAGACAGAGGTATAAAAACTTGAGAAACATAATTTAAAGTGCCTACGGACTTCTACTGTAAAAAAATAAAATATCGATATGAACATGACTCAAAAGCACATCATTATGAATCTAATTTGAAAGAGAAATTCAAGTAGAAGACGTTCGTAGTTTTATATTTATAAACTTCATCACAAATCGTTGAGAAAATTGACGAGAATGATCAGAGGAAAATAAAATGTGGATGAAAAATCTTTTCTTTTTTGTCGTGGAGGCAAACTGAGAGAAAAAAGTAATTATGAGTAGAATTAGTTAGATTTTAACAAAAATATTTTATTTTTCTTTTTTTTTTAACAAAATGGCATGAAACACCATCTAAGCATGAAATTTGTCAATTCCATACTTCCTATAAATTCCGATGTCATTGTATTACTTAAAAGACTATTTCGGATAAGACTTCAATTCAAATACAAAATTTCTGCTGCTAGCTAATATCGGCCATCATTGGGATGGGACAATCTAGATCAAAATTGATTGAATTATCGTTCCTATTTTAAATGAAATAATTTATTGAATTTGAATTTTACCTAACCAATCCGGTGATAAAGAATGGCCTCGATCCTGTGACCTTGCAATAAAATATGATTTATTTCATATGATATCTATTTTTAATATCTTATTAAGTATGTAGATGTTCTGATCCACCAACGACTGTGATTTAAATCGTTGAATTTAAATGGTTAAGATAAAAAAGTTTTGCAATTGTGATTTTATGTTGCATTGTATTGGCATTTATCGTGTGGAAGGTTGTATTTAGTTCACTGAGCACTCACTACACTAATTTTCTCCTTAGAATATCTTCATATGAATGTTGCCATAAAAGCAACATGTATTTTTTTTTTATGTTATTGATTACAATAAAATAAAAAGTAATTAACATGTTTGCTCACTAAATATTGATTATTTTTTTATTTAATGGAGATGTAAAGACAAAATAGTTTATTTCATTGTTGAATAAATAAAAATTATATAAAGACAAATACTGTTAAATATGAAAAAGATTTGGTTTGATTTGTTTCTATGTTTTGTATTTTTTATTTGAATTTTGTACCGGTGGCAAAGTACTGGCAAAAGACTAATATTCTATTATATCAACATTGACCAATACCTGCCCAAACCCACTTGAAAATAATGAAAGAGAACGAATATAAAACAAAGGCAGCCCACTGAAACAAAAATATGTATTAAATATTCCCAAGACAATGAGGTAACAAAAGAAAAACTCTGGTTTTTTTTTTTTCAAGTGGAGTACCAAAAGAGAACTCTATTAATCCTCTCTTTCGTCAGATATTTTAATCGGAAGCTCAAGAATATTATTTTGTTTTCAACCCATCATTCTATCCGTAAAATTGAAAAACAAGTAAAATCACACTGCAGAACTTAATATTATGATAATGTTTGATTGTGGAGTAAGAGGCGGAGTTATTTTTTACTTTAAACTTAAGCTGTCAAATGAAAATTAAAATAGAAATAAGATGGAGTAATAAGTGAGTTAATCTGAAGTAAATTAATCTACCTCTAGATGGATTAACTCTACACTTACTCTGACTATAGGACATAATGTTACAAACAACTTCATTTTCTAACATCTTACACCATTCGGATTAATTTAAATCATGACTCAAACCACCAAAGAGATGTAAAATATGAGGAAAAAAATGAAGTACACAATTTAATTCTCATTAACTTTAATCCACAATCAAACATGACCAACATAATTACAGAATGACTAACACATAATTTGGGTCATTTCATTAAATTCTCAAGGAATAAATAACACAAGATTGCATTACAACAAAAACCCCTTAATAATGTAATATGTCTATTACAAGCATCACAAATTAAAATAAAACAGCACACAGGACTTTGAAACACCAAGCAACAACTACTTAAACATCCCCAAAAGCACATTGTAGCACCTCCCTCTTTGCATATTTGGAATGAAGAAAATCGGTGCTAATAGATTAAGGTGAATAAATTCCTGCTACCGTTTCTACCAAAAGAGACCGATACATCATGAACTGACCGGACAAACCCTAATTATCCAAAAACAAAACACATTAAAGCACACAAGTACATATTCACAACATCTTCTCTACATAATTGCACACAGTTATTTGCTTGGCACAAATACAAACTGCAATTCAAAGGCTATTCCAGAGGATATAGCTTAATTCAGAATCGAACCAAGTTGGAGGCAGCCATGATAGACGGGACTGCTGGGACTTGCCATGGATTTAAAAACGGGTCATCAGTTACCGGGTAATCGGGTTCGGGCATGAAACCTGTCATAATTGGATCAAGAACTGGTAGCTGCCATGGCTTCGTAACAGGGACAGGCTGAGAATATGGCATCTCGGGTATATCCATGGAGACACCCGTAAACTCTTCATAAATCCTTAAAATAGAGTTCAGGGAACGCAACCTCTCAGCCAGCTCAGCATGCTGGGCCCTCAAGATCTGGTTCTCCTTCTCCACCATTAGGTACTGCTGGGTTGTCAAATTCATCCTTGCCTCCATATCTGCATTACCTGTCTTGAAGGAGGCCGCTTCTGAGATAAGGGTGTCTAGATGAAGCTGTTTCTTCAGGCGGGACCGCCTGGCAGAGTCACGGTTTGATTGCATCCTCTTCCTTTTTCTCTCATCTGAGCCTAAGGAGTCTTGCTCAGGGCTCGAGTCGCAGCGAATTGGAGGAGACCGAGACATAATATTTTTTTTCTTTTTGTTTTAAAGTTGGGCTTATTGGACTTCTAATTCAAACTTCGCAGAAGTAAATTTTGATAAAAACTAAGATATTGGCACAAAATTGAGACTTATTTGAATATTACTAAGCTAGCAAAAGGAGATATAATTCATGAGACAGCATAGAACCAGTAAAGGAAGGCTACGGAGAAGGAATGGAGGAAGATGAAGCGGCGTAACGGTGATATTTTCATAAGAACTCAGCTAATTTTTGAATTCAGGGTTAATACATGACGGGAAGAGATTAAACTAGAAAAGGGTATAAATTTGGGGCTTTTTGGCTCAGGTGTCTTCTAAGAATCAGAAAAACTGGGAAATTCGCGGAACAGTTTGCTGGTGATTAATTTGGGGATTTTGGTTGCAAACTAGATCTATTTTACCCGGTTTTGCGAAAAGAAAGATCAATTGCGAAAAACAGAGTAAACCGATGGAGCGTATTACCAGAAAGAGAAGATTTGAAGGAGAAGAATCGGTGAGCTTGGGGAAGAAGCTCTGAAGACCTTTTAATTTGAAGAGAGAGGAGAAAGAAGAGATGAGAGAATATCTGAACGAATCTATAAAGTTATTTCGTTTGGGGGTATTTTTGGAATTAGGAAAAGTAGACATGTTGCGTTGTGTCGACCAACCACTTCGTACAAAATGAGACTTCAGAGGAAGGAACCTTTTTTATGTACAATGGTATAAGTACAGATATTATCTACTCTCTTTTACATTCAATTGCGTGGACGTTTAACAATGGATATAAAGTAGAAGTTTATGGATAAGCTGCTGATATGTGTACGATAGTAGTATAAAGTAGAAGTTTATGGAAGAATCGGACCCGTCATGGAATCAAATCGGATATTATTTTTCTATAAAGCACTAAAAGGGATTTAAAAGTTTGATAGGGCCAACTGGCACTTTGAGTTCCAGCTGTATATTGCGGTAAATCTGCTAGAATAACAGGTTCCTGTTATACCTGTTATTCTAATTTCAACCGTTGATTGTCGCTAAGAGTCGTGGAAGAAATATTTTATTCATTAAGATTCTTGTATGAAAAAATTTAAACGGTTGAGATCGGAATAACAGGTTTCTGTTATTCCTTGGGAATAACAGCAGATTTATTACCATATATTGCGGCTAAACTTTTTTTTCTTTCTTAAAACTATGGACTGTTTAACTGTTTTACAAATTACCAACTTGTAAATCATTCAAAACAAAGGATAAACTCTTTCTAGATAGAAAAATGTACCTTAGGACGTGAAGATAACTTAAAGTAAGATATCATAACAATTTTTATTTTGATAATATTAATATTTTTCAAAAATCAAAATTTGAATTTGAAATCGAACATTAATCTACATTATTCGTATATTATATTTATAAAAATGATAAAATTTGATATTTGTTTAACCGTAAATCAAGTAATTTAAAATTTGATTTTTGCAACAATATATTATGAAATTTGTTTTTTGCAAGAATATATTTAATATATTTTTTTAATAAATTTGCCATGTATCCTTCCTCTTATAATATTATTGAGAAAATATCATGGTCTCCAATCTCCTCTCCTAGGGGTGTTCATTGGGTCCGGTTTAGTCGGTTTTGAACCGAACCGAATTAGTTTGAACCAAATAGTTCGGTTTTTTTTGTTTAATAGTTTTGTTTGATTTGCTTTTTAAAACCGAATTATAATTTCGGTTCGGTTCGATTTGAAAATTTTGAAAACCGAAATAACCAAACCGACCGAAATTTTATATATTATGAATTTGGTCCGGACCGCCTCGGTTTATTTCTTAATCAATTGCTTTAAATACTTCGGTTTATTTCTTAATATTCCGATTTATTTCTTAATACCTCGGTTTATTTCTTAATATACTTTGGTTTATTATAAATCAATTGCTTTAAATAAAAAATTAATATATTTCGATTTGAACCGAACAAACCGAAATAAAACTTTGGTTCGGTTGCAATGCTAAATCGGTTCAGTTTGATTTTATTTATGAAACCGAATTATTACTTTGATTTGCCTAGTTCGGTTCGGTTCCAACCGAAACCGAACCGAACCGATGAACACCCCTATGTAGGGCTGTAAACGAGCTGGCTCGGGCCGAGCTGGGCCTTGGCTCAGCTCGTTAATTATGGCCCGAGCCTGAGCCGAGCGAGCCGGACCTAGGGGTCCCGAGCCAAAAGTCTTGGCTCAGCTTGTGACAAGCCAGCCCGAGCTGGCTCGTTGGACTTTATTGGGTTGTTATTACACAAATTCAAAAATAAAAAATAAGAAAGCTCATTCAAAAAATTTAAGAAATCGTCCAGCATGCACATCTTCAAGCAACTGAAGCCCATATTATTTCTTCCCAAACCGAAAATACATCAATTTTGCATAATTGCGCCTTTGAAAATGAGACTGGACTTAAAATTATACGGGGCTAAACCTTAAATCCACTGTAGCTTAACGAGCTGAGCTGGCCCGGTCCGAGCTGACACCTGGCTCAGCTCGTTTATTTTGGCCCGAGCCTGAACCGAGCTGGCTCGTTAACAGCTCGGCCCACTACCGAGCGAGCTAGAGACGAGTCACGAGCGAGCCACGAGCCGCGAGCTTTTTTGACAGCCCTACCCCTATGGACCTCTCCCACTCCGGTCTCTATTTTTAATGGTTTAAGGATTTGAAAAAAAAAAAGTCGGTTCTCTTCCACTCTGGCCGATCTCTTCTTAGAAAGAAAATTCTTCTCTCTCCTCACTCCTCTCGCCTCTGCCTCTCACACTCCGTCAAATCCCTCTCAACTGTAATAGGTGCGGATTTTTTTTTTAATCTGATCGATGCTGACTTTTTTAATATGGTAGGTGCCATAAGTTATCTAACTGTCAAATTTTTACCGTTAAAATTGAAAAAACTATTAGAGAATTGTAGTTGGAGGATTATTATCACGTCCCTATAATATAATATTTCAAACTATCCGGAATAGTTTTGTAAGTTCAGATTTGAAAATTATATGTCATATTTTATTTTCTGCCTCGGTAGTTGGTATAGCTGCGTTATGTAAACCAATTATTTTGTTGAAACTCTCTCTCAGGCGTCGAAAAAAAATATTATATTGAAGACAAATCGCCAGGAGTTAAATTTTATACAGAAACCTGTGCATGCGCTCATCTTACTTTACCAGCTGACAATAAAATGTCATAAACACTTTCCTCATGCCACTTATCAAACCAAAAGGATATTAATCTGCCATCTTTTATGCTCCAAGTTGTACCCCATTGAAACAGTGGCTCCAATTTAGGTAGTGCTCAAAAAAAGGATCCACTCCATCTCCAACAGAGCGAATTCGTTTAGCCTAATAAGACCATAATGCCCCTGGCTGATGGTATATTCTCCACCACCATCTTAATAAAAGAGCCACATTTTACAATTCAATGTTCATGATGCCCAATCCACCCCACTTCTTGAGCAAACAAGCCGTTTCCTGGCTGATGCATGCGCTCATCTGTTACGGAAGCAATTGACTGTTTTGAAAATATGAATTCTTACGTAAGACCACAAGTTCGTTTTAATTAAAAATTACAAAAGAAAAACAAGAAGCCAAAAACCAGGGTCCAGGGGCACCATGGTCTTTGGGAAATTAGTAATCAAGGAATATTCGGAGTATATACTATATACCCAACAGCAATATATATTTAGAGTTGCTATTTCATTGACACAATATTATTTTAAGTTTTGATAAGAGTGAATATACTCAACGATACCATTAACAGAAACCATAATATGTTCTTAAAAAAAAACAAACAGCCGGTATTGAGATGAAGGTAAAACCATATCTGTATTCGCTTTTAATTTTCGGATATGGATACGGATACGGATCTTATATCGGATATCCGTATATATATACATAAATATTTTATAATATATATAGCAAACTATATGGTATTTATCTACTATTTGAATACGAATAATTAAAATTCAAAATCATATCCATATCGGTATCCGCACGAATATTCGGTTATCAAATATCCGTATCTAATTTTCAGATGCAGATGCAGATATAATTGGATAATATCCGACCCGTTGCTCCCATAATCTCTTCTACATCAATCATTAGAACAACCATCAAACTAGGAGTCATCTCAATCATCTTTCATCAATTAAATTGCAATATTATATTTAAGCGTCAATCCAATAAATGAAATAATTATCTTGTACAAGTAATGAATCTATAGCAGATCATTTTAATTTTTTAATTCGATATATTTTTTTTAATTGAGCTATAAATATTATAATTAACTGAAAGTGTCAGTGACTAGAAAGAATTGAGTAATAGAAGTAAAAGGAACAAACTAAAGCAATTTGAAAAAGTTAAAAAAAAATTTCATAAACAAATAAAAAAGTATTTTGTGTAAAGTTTTCTTTCATTTAATTTCAAAGAAACAAAAAAGATAAAATTCAATCTTAAGTCTCAACTTCAGTAGGTAATTTTAGAAGAAAATACGTGACACACCGTGATGTGATATGACTAAAATGGTAGTAGATGGTCGCGTTACATGTGGTCACGGCGTGACCACATGTGACGTGACATGATGTGACGTAAATTAGTTACATCAAACTTTTTCTTATATTTTAATTTAAATTGTTGAAAATTCAGAAAAAAAGATATAAAAAATATGAAAAATTCTAAAAATTCTAAAATAGATAAATAATGTTGTAAAGTTTTTTTTTTAAAGGCCATTAGACATCTGATATTACTTTCAAGATTCTAATTACAAATATTTATTGGACTAAATTAGAGAAAATAAAAATCAATACTACATGAGTGATCAGAGTCAAAATAACGATGATTTACGTAGGGTTTTGGCTTAGGTTTTGCATATTTTCTCACACTTATGTTCACTTTATTAGAGAAAAAGGCTACTGTCACCCTTCTTTATATTTTATTGCAGAAAACAGGTTTTGGGACTATTTTGCATCAAATGGAGCTAGAATCGGGTCAATCGGATCAGCGACGCTCATCGACTAAGTCTCTGTTACGGTCCGTATTGCCTAATACGGACCAGGCCTAGCACAGACTAGGAGATAGCGCTGGAAGCATTAAACCCTAACCGTCAAGGACCTAATACGGACCGTATCACCTGATACGGCCCGTATCCGAAGGCATCTCTTGGAAATAACTGCCGACAGCTGTTTCCAGATCAGTTTCTTAGCCCCTACTCAACCTCTACACGTCCCTCCACTCCTATATAAGGCCCCTGGGCAGAAGAAATAATCATCTTTGTAATTAGGGTTAGATTTGATTAAAGAGAGAAGAGATGAGTGCTTGTAACAATGCCGTTCCGCAGCTAAGTTCATTTTCTTAGGGCTAGGCAGTAAACCTTGTTACTCTTGATGTTTTGATATATATATTTATGTTGATTATGATTTCTTGTTGTTGAAACAAAATGCTTTTGTGATTTACTATCTCTTCATCTAACTTCAATGATCTAGTTTGAGTCCGTTAGGGTAGTGCCAGTACTTTAATGGTAAGAGAAACTATTTGTATGAATTAGCCTCGTTGAGATTTATTAGGTTTATGTGAAGAAAACCTTAGCGGGGAAACCATAAACCAGACCAACAAAATGCGTACCAAATTCCATCACATGCGTAAAGTAAATTCGCAGTGATCTATGTAGTAATTTGGGGTATTTGAGAGATCAGACATTTGCGTAAGGCAAATCGCAGTGTCCAATGAAGAATCTCGGTGAAAGATCTGTCATTCTTGCGTAACATAAATCGCAGTGACCTATGTGGTGTCTTTCATTAAACAACAACAGGAAATCAGACGTAACAGGAATATATTGTCAAGGCGGATTGAGTGGCAATGGTGTGCCGAAACCCTAGGAATTCTCATCTCTATCTTTATTTTAATTACTTTTAATTGCTTCCTAATTTACATTGATCACAACAACACCTCTCAATTTACAGATTTCGTCTAGCCTTTCGAAAGATTGTGATTTGGTCGCTCAAAGCATTGAACCAAAATTCCCTGTGGATCGACCTCGAATATACTACCTGTAGGGCGCAGAAAGTTGCACAGCTGTTGGTATGGAAGGTGTGTGTGCATACGTATTTAAATGCCTCACGGTTCAATGCTCTCGGTTGATTAAAGAACATCGAACTCGAAACATTCATTTCTTTCTTTCTGCTATTCCTTCCGGTTCACCCTCAACAGACCTACGATTTGTAATCGGTCCATCGAGAGAGTTTAATGATTGTGGGGACGTTTAACTCCCAGCGGGCGCAAGCCCCCGCTGTTAATTACATCAGATGACCCTCCCAAGCCATACTGAATACCTCGTTCATTCCAGGATTTATGCCTATTTGTTGTGAATTGAATAAAAGGGCTAAGAGGGGAAACTCATGTATTTGGTTTTATTGTGTGTCTTTGATTTACCATTATTTTAGGTATTTAATTAATATACATGCACGAGATGTAGTGATTATTATTAAAATACCTTTATTACACATTTTTATTTATTTTTATAAACATATTTGCACTTGAGAAAATATATTTATGCTTTATTTATATTTTTATTTAAGAGAAAGTGATTGAAATATGAAGAAAAGGGTATTTTCGTCATTTCAGGGCCTGGCTGATGTCTGGACATGTTCAATTGTGGCTTAGAAAGATGGACGGTTCAATTGGGTTCGTTTGGAGGTGGTTTGAGTCAATTCGGACTTGAGATGAAGAAGTTATAGCCAAAAGGGACTTATTCGTAAATATTTATGTTTTTCTAGGGGCTTATTTACAAAGCTGGAGGGGTGTGGGTTTGTAATTCGGGTTTTAGACAAGGTTTCATGTGAAATTTGGGCTTCTAAGGACTTATTTGTGAGAGTTTTGTGCTGTCAGGGGCCTTTTTGTAAATTCACAGGGGCTTCGCTGCAAATATTGGAAAATCAGAGGGGGTCTTTTGTAGAAAGGGAATTAATTTGTAATTTTATTTATTTTCTGGGCTTTAAGATTCGGGTTTTTGGGTCTCTTAGATTTGTGTATTGGGCTTTAAGATGTGGGTGAGCTTCAGGATTCGTGCTGGCCATTCAATGTGTATTCTGGACTTTAAAATCCGTGCTGTCATTCAAATCCCATCATGGCGCCAGGATTGAGGGCTTCAGATTGCTTCAAGATCCGTGCAGCTGTTTTATTTGATTTCTACTTGTGTTCAACAATTAGATCTTTAAAAATTCATATCTCTTTGAAACAAAGTCAGAAAAATATGATCTTTATGTCTATTTTGTGTATTTTTAAATATTCTACCTGATTATGATGTTTATTTTATGTTTTGATCTTTTTTGTCGTTCGATACTGCCCATTTTTCCAACAGCAGCCCCTTTTTATTTAAATGCTGTTTTTTTCTATTTTTGAATCTGAACTTTGAAAATTCGTATAAAATCGAAAAATAGTCAGAAAAATGCAAACTTGGTGTCCATTTTGTGTGTTTTGAAGTCCCCTATCTAGTGGTGAAGTCCATTTTTTATTTTGGTACCTGTACCGGTCCAGAAGGTACTGTTTACCAGAGAAGGTCATTTTGGCAACTTTGAGTGCTTTTATTGTGTCATTGGTGCATGCCTTGTAGTGTAATATTGGTCCGTTATTCCAGAGGGTATTAGGGACTGTTTTAAAACATTTACAATTAATTCCATGAATTAAACATCATTTTTATGGACTTTCATAGCCCTGATTGCTATATCTTTGGTACCAATGAACAAAGGGAAAGGAAAAAAAAATCCAAAAATTCCGAAAATGATGCCAAAAATCTGCCAAAATGTGGTTTTATGCAAGGAAGCCCCTGATTTTATTTAAAATCATGTTTTTGATGTTTTTTGAAGAACATGTTATTAAGATTTCCTTAGGTTTAGAGATGCAAACATCCAACTTGTCATTTGTTTACATTTCAAACCTTCCATCTTCCACCATTTATATATATTTGGAATATTTAATTTCTTTTAGCATATTGGCTTAAGAAACTAAATATTCTTCCATACACAAATGGGTCCAAAAAGGGAGGGTCATTGAAATATCACAAGTTTAAAGCACAAATGACATATCATAGCCAAAGCTAATATCATTTAATACTTTAAGCTTCAATTTCTCCCCATTTGCACATAGTTTTTAATTCTTGCCAATATTCATGCATGTAAATGCACTAATTATTCACTAAATTAATCCCTTTGCACAAATAGGCCCTTTGATCATTTAGGTTGAGAGAATAATAGGGGAGACCTCATGGCTCAACCCTATTACCTCTTGTGTTTAATTTTTTTTGTTGTCACTTTATTATTCTTTTAATATCCTCACAAAATAATTAATATAGTTTTCATATGAAGGGAGACCTCATGGCTCAACCCTCATACTTCTACTATTTGATTATTTTTAGAAGAAATTAAAAGAGTTTAGAGAAGGAGAGAAAATATCAAAGATCAAAACTTTATTATTTTTATTTCATAAACTCCAAATAAAAGAGATGATAAAATATTAACATATATACATATTAATACTTATATATATATTTATATATATTTTTATGCAAAGTAAAGAAAAAAAGTAAGAAGAATCACATTTTTAATATTTTTTTCATTATTATTTCATGAAAGATGCAAAGAAAGGAACTAAAAAGGGAAAATATATTTTTTATTTGATCCTCAAGTTACATATTTCATTTTGTTCATCCTATGATGAACTAGAAACTATGCAACTCTCACATTTATGATTTTTGAAGGTTTAGAAGTAAAATAAAAGAAGAAGAGGTGAGGGATAAAGCTAAAATAATGAAGAACAAACAAGAAAAATCATCAAAAAACTTTCTTTATTTCGAATAAGAAACATAATATTTACAGAACTTTGCTCATCAAGAGCCTTACATTGCATAGGTATTAATTACCTATTAAACTTGCTTGAAAACTTCAAACTTCTAACCTAGCCTTGGTGTAAAAATGGGGTTTTCTCTCTTGTTTCTTGCTCAAAGCTTTCTGGAGAAGATGAAGTGTCCCTGTAGTATTCATTTGAGGTGCCTTATATTGGGCAATATTAGGTTTTTCGAATTGGGAGCTGCTGATGTGTCTTCTGCAGTGCACACCAGGTGTTTGATCAAGGGCTTGGATCAATTAACCTCATTCATGCATGCATATGTGGCCAAAGCTGTCCAACAGGGGTTTGGCATGTTAATGATTCTTGGTGGGATGATTTTCAGCCTTTAGATTGATTTTTAATTTGGTGTACCACATATTAGCCTTTGATTAACCGGCTATGCATGGTAACACTCAAATTTCGTGCCCCTGCACTCTGGAGCAGATTCTTCTATTTTGTCACTATCCAAGGGCAGCATAACACGTGTCTTGGGGACCAGGGAGCCAATTAAACAGCTGTAGAATTGAGGATATGCTATACCGGCGGTATACCGGGCTTACAGTGCTCCCTCCTTGGTTACAGCGCCTTCGAGCATAAGAGATTGACAGAGAGGATAGTTCTTACTCCTTTAATATGTGCCCGGGTCTAATTTACCATTTAGGCGGTTGAGCATGCCGTATTGGCATAGGATAAAACTGGGAAGCAAGTAGGAGAAGAGGGGACTGACATGTATGGTCCCACTTATCAGCCTCACTGACCCGAAGCATAGTGCTTCTATTAATTTTTCGGTGATAGTTGGCTACGTCCGGTGTTCAATAGACCGCAAAGGGCTCTGTTGGCGGTGTATTAACACCTGCTGCACCCAAATCGAAGGGATCAGAGGCGCACCGCAATTTTAACTTAAGCTCCCAGTGTCTGAATGAGCTCGGTCTACCATAAACCGCATCATTGACAGGCTAGGGGCACTGCACGGGCTCTGCATGCTCCGGGTTTAGGCAAAACGAAGGGATCAAAAAAAACGTTCGGCGCTCATATCTGATTTCTAATTCTAGTTTCGGGATTCGGGTAGAGCTGGTTTACGGTGCGCCGCTTCGCTGACCACTTGAGTTGTTGTGCGGATTTTTCATGAGCCAAGTTTAGGGAGATTGAAGAGATCACTCTTTGCGCTGGAAATGCAGAAGCATTGTTCGGCTTACAATTCATTCAATTCCAGCCCAATTTTTATTTAGCTTAGGCCCAATCTTAATTTATTTATTCGGCCCAGCTGCCTTGATTTATTTCTTCAGCCCGTGACCATATTAATTCCACTTAATTAATTAAACTAATTATCTTAGTTCAATCAAACCGTAAGCATTTTCTTTTAATCCCATGATTTGATTATACTCAATTCTCTCCATTTTAGCATGTAATGGATACCTCCATTTCTTCCATTATTTCTCCTCCATTTAATCTGTCAATGGTCATCTCCATTTCGCATGTTTTAGCATATTTTATTTAATTCCAAATCCCAATTTTTTTGGGTCAAACACTACTCGATAGGATTGTGCGCTTGCAGTCCGAACCGATACCATTTATGAGTTTATAAATATTAAAAGAAACATTGCTCTCTTTTAAGTGATCAACCTTTTTGGCGCCGTTGCCGGGGAATAACGGTTCATTGTGCAAGGCCTCGCAAGACGCCATTGCTTTGACCATTGAATCCAATTAATTAGAAACGCCTAGATTTCTTTTTATTTTCTGCATTTTTATTTTTCTTTTATTTTCAATTTCGTTTTTATTTTTATTTTCTTTTTATTTTCAGTTTTTAGTTTAATTTTCAGATTTTCTTTTCTTTTTAGGAAACTGCACGCTGGCCGAATCATCCGTACGAAGATCCGAGAGGATTGCTAGTAGGAGAGGACAATTCGCTTCCACATCGCCGATAAGAACCAATCATAGTTCTTCATCGAGTAATTCTGAAAGCGAAGAGGACTCAGATTCGATCAACATGGATATTCCACCGATCAACAATGGAAGACAAAACAATGGTGATAATGAAGTTCACGATGCAGCAAGACCCAAACTTCTACGAGACTATTGCGTACCGCGCGCGAATGATCCTAATTCTAGTATAAACCCGCCAACTGTTACGAACCGTAATTTTGAGATCAAACCTGCTCTCATAAATATGGTTTCGCAACAGCAATTTGGAGGATTTCCACATGAAGATTCACATTTTCATTTGTCAATTTTCCTAGGGATATGCGAGACGATAAAGATCAACGGAGTTACCGATGAAGCAATCAGGCTAAGGCTATTTCAATTCTCATTAAAAGATAAAGCAAAAGTATGATTGTTTTCCTTACCGGCCAATTCCATTCAAACTTGGGACCAATTGTTTAATGTGTTTATTGCAAAATATTTCCACCATCCAAAACTTCGAGGTTTAGAAATGCAATTACTAATTTTGAACAAAGGGATGGTGAAATATTGTGTGAGGCATGGGATAGATATAAGGATATGTTAAGGTGTTGTCCACATCATGGTCTAGAAAGGTGGCTGATTGTCCAAACTTTTTATAATGGTCTAAACCCTACCGATAGGTTGTCTATTGATGCTTCCGCAGGAGGAGCAATCATGAACAAGGAACCTGACGAGGCTTACAACCTAATTGAAGAGATTGCAATCAACCAACACTACTGGATCCCTGAGCGAAAGAAGCCAAGTCCAACACCTGGCATGCACCGGGTAGATGATATATCCATGTTGAGCGCAAAGATTGATGCTTTGCAAATGGCACTCAACAAGCAAACCAAGCAGCGAACGGTAGCAGCAGTCAATGCCGCAACAGCATGTGGCTATTGCGGAGGGGCGCATGAGATGATCGAATGTATGAATGTGACGGAAACTGAGGAAGAAGTAGAGCAAGCAAACGCAATCGATAACAGCTTTCGACCTCAGCCCACCTACAATACATATCATCCGAACAACCGAAACCATCTAAATCTCTCATACGCGAATAACCAAAGGCCTGCTGCACCCCAACAGAACTATCAACCACAGCCCAATTATCAACCAAGATACAACAATCCTCAACAGAATTATCAACCAAGGCAATACAATCAACCATAGCAACCTGACATCACATCTTTAATGGAGAGATTCCTAGAGAAGCAAGATAAGGCTAACGCCGAAATCGCACAAAAAATCGAATCCTTAACAAACCGCAACAAAGACTAAGAAGACAATGTCTCTAAAATGGCAAAAGAACTCTCGAGTATTACACGCGAAAAAGGCAAATTTTCGGGCCAACCGGAAGAAAACCCGAGAGAGACTTGCAAATGCATAACATTAAGGAGCGGTACAGCTTACAAGGGATCTCCCATGCCCGATCAAACTTCTAATGAGATGCATGCAGAGCCATCACATTCCGAAGAAAAAACAATGATTTTGTACCTATCTTAAAAAATAGTAAAAAAATTTCAAAAAATATAAAATTTGGTCTCCAATCATATTTTAACATGGATATCATGTTGATCGGTTCGGATCATCTGTTTGAACTTTGCATTTGAAGATATAGATGTTGGGGCACGATTGGGGCATGAAGCAATGGGGCATTTGAGCCCTCCTCATATATATATATATATATATATATATATATATATATATATATATATATAGAGATAGCCTAATGTCATAACGTTATAACTTCGGTCCGAAGTTATAACGAGTCGTTTTTGTAATTTCAAAATCCAAACAACCGATCCGAACCGTTCAACATGTTATAAATATTGAAATGTGCTTGGAGACCAAATTTTACATTTTTTGGAATTTTTTTGCTATTTATTAAGCCACTTTGAAAATACTGATCCGGTGGTCCAGAAAATTTTACTGTTTTTTACTATTCACAGCAGATTTGCGATTTTCAAAGTGGCTTAATAAATAGTAAAAAAATTCCAAAAAATGTAAAATTTGGTCTCCAAGCACATTTCAATATTTAGAAAAAGTTGAACGGTTCGGATCGGTTGTTTGGATTTTAAAAACTAATAAACGACTCGTTATAACTTCAGCCGAAGTTATAACGTTATGACATTAGGCTATCTCTCTCTCTCTCTCTCTCTCTATATATATATATATATATATATATTTAAATATAAATATAGATATCTAGTATATTAACTTCTATCAATTGTTTATTTGTTTATAAAGAATCTCTTATCCGACTTCGATTCCACAATTTTCTACACAGAGAGTGTTATTCTTTGCCACTAGATTAAGAGTTAGTTGGTATGAAATTAATATTAGTGACACATTCATTTGATGTCAAATAGTAAAGAATTAGTTTCTCTTTGAACGCCCTTTGACTTGAACAGAGGAAGTTTAATATAGTACAGATTTTCATGGGATATATGAGGGCCGAATGAATCAAACTCAGAGCGATTTTATTTTAGTTTTAGCTTAAATTATTTATCATTTGTATTGAGTCAAATCCAAGCTCAAGATCAATCGAAGAACTTTTTTATTTAGATGAAAAAAACAAAATGCTTTTTATGGGAACCAGAACACAAGGGGACCAATTTGTATCTGATGCTCATCGGATTCAAAGTGAGTTCGATGGGTTCGATGACCGTCCGATCTGCTTTAAAATTCGCGCCCACAACTTTTGCATCTGCTTTAAAATCCGTGCGCACGAATCTTAAAGTGGACCGGACGGTCCCCAAACCATCGGACCCAAGATGTTCTCAACACAAGGTGGTTTTTAAAAAAAATATTTGCACCACACCATACTATGGGTCCGGATCCCCTAAAGTAACCCAATCTTTGGGTTTTGGATTGAGACCGTCCGATTCGAATTTGTTGTTTGAGATCGTTTCGGAATTCGAATTCATCGTAAGAATGTGTGCGCTCACTTCGCGGATGAATTTTCACAGATTCGAATCGGACGGTCTCGATCCAAAACCCAAGAATTGAGTTACTTCACTGGATCCGAATTGCCATACTATTGGTTAGGTAGGAAACAACTCTCTAATCTCACACCGTACTATTGGTGCGGTGGAGATTATTTTTAAAAATTCATTCAAACGGTTTTGTTTTCGATAAGATTAATTTTATTTTTTCTAAATAAAAAAAATCCTATGGATGTTTAACTTTTGCTTATAAGCTTCCATTCGTGTTTTTAAATGATTGTTTGTAAGTTTTTTAATAAGTTTTATTTTTTGCATTTTATTATAAATTTCCCACTAATTTTTTGATCAAATCATTACATCTACAACAATAAAATTTGCATGAAGTCATCACAAATGCTCTGAAGATCACATTGTTATATGTTGTGTTAGAGAGGAGGGATTAAATATATGGCACATGTACTTTGTGTTTTATTTTATCCATTATTATTGATTGACTATGAGTCTCACTTAGGATAGATGGTGAACAATGACGGAGCTACATGATAATTTATGGGATAAAATGACCCCACAATTTTTTTATAAATTTATTTATTTACCTCATAAATATACAATTTAATTGATATTTTCACATAACTAACATAAAAATCAGTGTTATAAATAACGGTATGTGCTCGTCGGACGGACAAGATACCGTTAAGCGATTAATCAAAAATAAGGTACAAGTTGTTGTACTATATATGTTTGGTTAGATTGAGAATAGATTATTCTTGAGGTTAGACTATTTGGAATAGTCTGTTATGTATTTGATTGAGTTTGAATAGTTTTTTTTTTAATGTCGGCGGTAAAGATTGCCACCAACGATATATTGATAAAAAAAGTGATATTTACAAATTGAGGAAGCACCCTCAGTACTTAAATTAAAATAGTTAGAACAATTAGAATAGTTTGAATAGTTTGAATAGTTAGAATAGAAAATCTAACTTGTTTGTGTTATTAGAATAATTTATTTTTACAAAAATTAAAATTTGACTATTTTAATAAGACAAATGGCAAAAAAATACTATTTTTATTTTGCAACCAAACAGACTCAGTCACATTTGTTTGCAATATTTGTGTATATAGTTGTTGTACACACAAATGTAAGACTGTGACCATTGTAAAAGAGAGGAAAAAAGGTCGCATTTGCTTCATTTAATCGTCGGATCTGACCATAAAAAAAATGAAAATTGAATATTTTTTTGAATAGAAAACATATAGAATCAAACTTTAATTTAGTGACAAAATAAAATATTTTCTTTTGTAGGAGGTAACAAGTTTGAAATCCAAACTGACACCGATTACTATTTAACTCGATCCTCTCCATTCGAAAATTGCGGGTTCACAAAGATCATCCTTTGACTCTTTGTGATATCTCAAAGAACATCATTAATTTCATGTAATTTATTTTTATCTAGTAGATGAAATTGAGAGTAATTATCTCGAATATTCAATTGATGAAACTAGAGCTAATTTATTCTTTAACTTTATTCTCATATATATTTAATAATTCCATTCATGTAGAATTGTCTATTCTGTGTGATTTGTACAAGGGGAAGTGACGCGAATCAACTGGAGTTGAACTCGGATTTGGGTTCGGACTCGCTATTTTCTTCTAAGATTTCTCTTGTTTCTACTTTGCTAATTAGTACAGTAATTGTTTCTAATTCTACTAATCTTACCTTTAACAGTTAACCTTGTTAACCAACATATGATCATTGAATATATAAATTTTTTATAATATATCCCAAAATATAACAAACAAATAAAAATATTATTTTAACTAAATTTTGTGCACAATATCATAGAATATAAAGAAATTAAAATTATTAGTTTATTTTTGAAAGCATATGAATTATAAAATTGTAAATATTGTAATAATCAACCTCATCATAAATAAAATTATATAAAATATTGTATAAATTAATCTCAGTAAGTTAGGGCTGTAAACGGAGTGGATTCGGAGTGGATTCGGAGTGGATAATGCTGATACCAAATCCGTATCCATCTTTCAATGAGCGGATACGAATACGGATATGGATAGCAAACATATATTAAAATTCAAAACCAAATCCGCCTTAAACATATATGGATACGGAGCGGATATTTCACGAATACGGGTTCGAATACGAATATGAAACGAATAATTGTAGTAATAGGAAACTTAAAGACAAAAATATTAATTAACAAAATTCAAATATGAAAATATATGAATATGGTATCTTGAATTTTTTATGAAATTTGTAAAAATGTACAAAATAAAACGGGTACAATATATATGTTGCTGACAGATGATTTGTACTAAGCAAAATAAAATAATGAGAGGCCTTCTCGAGAATGTTTGTATAAAGCCCATTTTCTTGGCCCACTATGTAAATATAGTTCAGCGAATCATTTCTTATTCAAATCCCGTTGTCCGGATGTTCGGATAGTTAGTCCCACAAGAGACATGCTCTCATATATAGAGCTCTTTATATATATCGAACCTGAGCATCTCATTGCAGAGAGCAGCTTGGGTCCGATGGGTTTGTGGACCGTCCGATGGGCATCAAATCCATTTTGTCCATCGGACCCAAATTGACCTCCTCATTGCAAGATCGCGGATAATCGCTCCGAAAAAACCTCTCTAACCGTATCCGAATCCGAATCCGAATCCTGTACCCCTGGGTACTATGAAATAAATATTCGGATCTTGGGTCGATTCGGAACCGGATAATCCGGATCCGTTTCAACCTTTCCGTATTTATTCGCCTGATGTATGCTCTTGTTGTTATTGTATCGTTGTATGCTTTGGTGGTGATGAGTCCATATCCTCTCAGGTGACAAAAAATTTCTGTTTAGATCCAGACCGTCCGATCAGGACCCGGCCAAGCTTGCCGAGATGAAATGCAGGAGATCCTTTTAGTGAGCATTCTGATCGGACGGTCCGGATCTAATAAAAATATTTGTTTTACCTTATAGGTGATATGAACTCTTGGTGGGATACATGTCATATCTCTTTATTTTATCTTTTAGACGCTTTAAAGACCTTGTATTTTTTATTTATTTTATGAAATGCTTCTATGGGCAATTTTATTATTTGTAATGTCCGCCTAATGCAACACAAAAAAAACACATTGTGTGATCGTATGTTGAACCTTTCGTTTATTTTGATGTGTTTTGTAGTTTATATTTTTATTCAAATTTTAACTTTTTATAGCATATATTATTGTTATTGCTGTGAGAAAGACTTGGTACAAGAAATTTTAAAAGTAATATATAAAATGCATGGTATAACGGTGTCAGTGTAAGGACTGCTAATTGAACAGAGTTGTCCGTGGACAAACGAGTCGAACAATTAACAAAGTAATATTGAACGGGCTATAATACGAACAAGGCTCGAAATTCTGTTCATGTTCAAATTAATTCTTAAAAACGAACCGGATCCGAACAGGTAATGAACAGCCCGTTTGAGCGCCTCGGTTACCTTTTAAGCTAGAAGTGTCAAGTTGTCTATTCTATTACTTGAAAACGAGATGCTGGTATTATTGGCATTTTTATTTTCAACATAGACGCCAACAATACCAGCATATGTGCTATTTTTTAAAATATAACATCCGATATGTTGCATTTAATTTACTTTACTTTAATGCCATAAAAATTTTGTGGGTATATAGTTAGCAGTTTAATATAACTAATACATTCAAAGAGTTGAAAAAAATACCAAGTTGGAAACAAGTACAAGAGGAAGGCATATTGATCTCATGGATGACATTTGGATCTATAATTTAATATGAATACATGTATTTAGCCTACCACCGTCATATATTTAATAAATAAGTAATACTGTGTAATATAACTTGAGTAGGGTTAAAATACACTATTGGTTTTGTGCTCCAATCATGCTCCACGTCTTTTTCTCCGTTTTTAAAGTTCGAATAATCGATCCGAACCGTTCAATATGATATTTGTATTAAAATGCACCATTGGTTTTGTACTCCAATCATGCTCCATGTCTTTTCTCCGTTTTTAAAGTTCGAACAATCGATCCGAACCATTCAATATGATCTCTGTATTAAAATGCACCATTGCTTTTGTGCTCCAATTATGCTCCACATCTTTTTTGTTTTTAAAGTTCGAACAATCGATCCGAACCGTTCAATATGATCTTTGTATTGAGATGTGCTTGGAGACCAAATTTTATATTTTTTTGGATTTTTTTTTTACTAATTTTTGAGAAAGGTACAAAATCACTGTTTTCAGAATATTCTGGACCATCCAAAACAGTGATTTTGTACCTATCTAAAAAAATAGTAAACAAATTTCTAAAAATATAAAATTTTATCTCCAAGCACATTTTAATATGAAGATCATATTGAGCGGTTCAGATCGATTATTCAAACTTTGAAAACGGAAAAAAAGATGTGGAACATAATTAGAGCACAAAACTAACGATGCATTTTAACCCTACTCGTATAACTTTCAAACGCATGCTTTCAAAAAATAAGTATTTAATTATTAAAAAGAAATTCGAGTGGGCTAGTGGGCCAGCAATCCGTATCCTCTGCATTAACTCAAATTTTGAGTTAAGATCTGAACCGCCCTATTGAGATCCGCACTAATATTAAAGTGCAGGTGCATTATAGAGTGGACAGGATTGGTCTGAGTTCTGATCGTAAGGTTCATAAATTAACTCAAACGGTGTGTTAATGCAGAGGATACGTGTTCGTGGGCCAGTGGGCCAGTCCAGTCCAGTCCCTTAGAAATCGTATTTACACTGTCTAATTCCCTTCTACTTGGGCTACAAGAAAGCCATTCCACTGGCCACGTAGGGTGAATTCAGACTGAAACTGCTGGACTAGTTTCACCCCCGAAGTTATCCATAATTACATGTATAACATTAAGGCTAACATGTTACTTTGTATGCACAAATTTTATTAATACCCATCACTTTTGCAACACAAGTAACCAATGAATAGGTGTAACGTGTAAAGACCTATTTTTTTTTGTTTAAATATTTCAATGACAGCTTCCATGAATTATTTGCTCGGACAAGGCTATCATGGAACTTGTTGATCATGAACTGTTGACTTTAGAGCTCTGTGTTTTTTTTTTTCCCTAGTGAGGTTATGTATTGTATTTGGTGACAAAATTTTATAATTTATTATTTTTTTACTATTTTTTAGATAGATAAAAAATCACTTGTTTTGAAAATTCATCCCAAAGTTATAATTTCTACCTATTAAAAAAATAACGAAAACTACTAAAAAATGTAAAATTTGTTCTCTGAGTACAGTTTTTATATGAATATCATGTTTAACAATTCGAATCAATCGTCTAAACTTTAAAAATACAATATGAATTAATAATACGGGCCATTCCGTAATATGCATATTATCATAACCTCTTTTTTTTAATACTTTCCCAAAATATTTACCCTGTGTTATCACCAAAGTCAGTAAAAAAGCTTGGTAAAAAAAATCAGAATGAGAACTGCCAATGCCCACAGCCCATTTACAGCTTCAAGGGCATTTTGGTAATTGCTCGTCCACCAATTGAGCAAGGGTTTAACAATGGTTTCTTTTCTCTCTTCTCTTTTGCTCGCGCCTTCCTGCTTAATCTAAACGATTTATCAAACGAATTTCTCTGGATCCATCTCCATGCTCAGAGTTCTCACTTCAACATCCCTCCAGTCTCGCTTGAGGCACATACCGCTCAGACAATGCACGAATTGCGGAGAATCCGTTTCCTCATCTCCATTACTTAGGGTTCTGAGCTCTCTGAGGAGTAATAATGGACGGGAGACGGGTAACAACTGGAGAAGAGTCTTCTACTGCTCGGAGTCGTCAGAAAACGAGGCCGATAGTGTTGCAGAAGCAGAGGCGAAAGCGGGAGAAGAGGAGGCGAAAGAGGCAGACTCAAAAACGGCCGGAGCCATTGTGCCAACTAAACCTCGGCCTGAGGATTGTCTCACTGTCAGTCTAATTTTCCCTTTTTCTAAGTATTTTTGTATGTATGGTCCCGAGGAATGTGTATATTTGATCTTGAAGCCGTGCATGTCAACTGTTTGTGTTAATGCTCCACATTATGCTTACCTTTTGTTGGATGTGGATTCATTTTTTAGTTTTGTGTAATTTAACATTGTCTTCTCAACTTTTAACGATCAAGTACCTGTAATCTATCAATTTGCATTCGTCTGTATGTAGTCCAATAATAAGTTATACCAACTTGGCACATTTGCATATTCAGGCATAAGGCATGCTAATTTGAGTTTATAACTGTTGCATGTGAAGTGTTTGCGTAAATGCTGCTGTATGATTGCTGGCAATCATAATAATTGAAAATTGAATGTTGTTTTTGCCTGTGAAATTTTCCTTCTCTTTGCGTGTTTACTTATTTGGTCAGGAGTCTGCCAATCAGGGTGCCTAGATATGCCTGCCATGTGTTTGTGTAGACCTCTATCATTTGACAAATTTCAATTCTGATTGGTAGTAATTGCTGCAATTGAGGTTTGAACATTGGCTGGTCATGATCCTCAAGTTTTCCTTTGTTGGGTGCTTTTGCTTAATTGGTCTTGAATCCAGCCAAATAGTGCTTTTGCTTGTTGGGTGCTCTTGTACCACGTGTTTTTGATAATGTTCAGTGCTATGATGTGCATCAATGTGATTGCCAGTAATCATTTTAGTTCAGAATTGACTCAATTTGAGCATTTCTGCAGGGCATAAAATCTTTTTAGTCCCTGTGTTGACTATTTCTGTTCACATCTTGTACTATTTACTTGAAGAGTTAAAAATTCTTTTATGTATTTCTGATTAGTTATCCCTAAAGATGTAGTCCAAATGCAATCATGTTATTTTTTCAAAATTTTGCTCATTCTCTTATATTTTTCCCCTTTGTTTGTTCAGGTTATTGCATTGCCATTGCCTCACCGACCGTTATTTCCTGGTTTCTATATGCCTATTTATGTAAAGGTGAACCAGTTTAATATTGCTTGGGAAAATCTTATTTGCTTGCCTGATATATATTTGTGTTAACGAGATAAATGTTCTTGGAGTTGATTGTAGGATCCCAAATTGCTGCAAGCTTTGAATGATAATCGTAAGAGGTCAATTGCCTATGCGGGTGCATTTCTTGTAAAGGATGAACCAGGGACTGACCCTAGTACAGGCACGGATTCTGAGAAAAGCATATACGACCTCAAAGGGAAAGAATTGTTGGACCGTTTGCATGAAGTTGGAACACTTGCTCAGGTATTCTTTTTGCTCTCTATTTTTGTATAATCTGTATAAAAAGAATATATTCTTTTTGAAGTGCTTAAAATTATTTTTTTCTTATATTTTTTCTGTAGATTACTAATATTCAAGGCGATCAAGTAGTGCTTATTGGCCATAGACGTTTGCGAATAACTGAGATGGTAAGTAGAATTTTTTTGTAAAACTATTACATGATGTCCTAAATGATTGTGCATATTTTTAATGTCCGTCTGAACATCTTCTTTATAAATATAAAAAATAAAATAACTCTCTTTTTTTAGGTTGAGGAGGATCCCTTGACTGTAAAAGTCGACCATCTCAAGGTAACTTTGCAAGTTTTCAACCTTTTTCATTTCTATCCTCGTTTGTGAATTGACCGTGGTGATTTCATGTCTTATTATTCGGATATTTAGGAAAAGCCATATGACAAAGATAATGATAGGATAAAAGCGACCTCATTTGAAGTTATATCAACACTTAGAGATGTTCTCAAGACAAGTTCTCTTTGGAAGGACCATGTTCAGACCTACACTCAGGTTTTTTTTTTCTATCTCTTTTTTTAATATTCTAGATTTTTTTATTTGGTTGATGACCTTTCTGTTTGTGTAGTTTTATTTTTTTAGACTTCAGACCATCAAAGTATCTTGTTAACTTCTCCCCAAGAAAATATTTTATTTTTATATATTTGGTGCTTCTTGCAAGCCTAGAATAATTTCATACAAACATAAATATCTTTGCATGAGCTTTCAGCATATTGGGGAGTTCAATTATCCCAGGCTAGCAGATTTTGGCGCCGCTATTTCTGGGGCCAATAAATTGATGTGTCAACAAGTCCTTGAAGAACTTGATGTAAGCAAAAGCTACTTTGTTCCTGACTTTTTAAATTGATTAGACTTGATCTTAAACTCTCTTATCATGTACCTATATCTGGACAGGTGGAGAATCGGTTAAAGCTTACTCTAGAGCTAGTAAAGAAAGAGATGGAGATCAGCAAGATACAGGTAGAACTAAATACCTTTTCTTACTTAATTTTCTATTTCCTTTATTTGTCCTTTCTTATACCTGATTTTTTTTGCTGATTTCAGCAATCAATTGCAAAAGCTATAGAAGAAAAAATAAGCGGTGAGCAGAGACGGTACTTACTGAATGAGCAACTGAAGGCTATTAAGAAGGTAACAAAATCTTGGCACAAATTAATTTTTGTTGCACCATGTTTTGTTATTGTTTTCATCGTATCTGAGTATTTTCTTACATAATCTATAGGAGTTGGGATTGGAGACTGATGATAAAACGGCCCTTTCTGGTTTGTTCTTCTACTGACTTATAATAAATTAGTTTCCTCTTTGTACTCTTTTAAATATATAAATTCTTTTTTAATCCAGCAAAGTTCAGGGAAAGGATAGAAGAAAAGAAAGACAAATGTCCCCCTCATGTATTACAAGTAATAGAGGAGGAGCTAACAAAGTTACAATTACTCGAAGCGAGCTCCAGTGAATTCAACGTGACTCGTAACTACTTGGATTGGCTCACAGTTTTACCTTGGGGAAATTATAGGTGGATTGTTTATTGCAACTATTGAGAACAGTTGCTGAATCACTACATAAATTGTTAAAATTGAATGTTTTACCCTGGTTTTATCTATCTAATGTCTTCCTTTTGAATTGCTGCAGTGACGAGAATTTTAATGTGCGCCGTGCTCAAAGAATATTGGACGAGGATCATTATGGCTTGTCAGATGTGAAGGAGCGAATTCTGGAATTTATTGCTGTGGGGAAACTAAGAGGCACTTCACAAGGTATATGTCATACAATCCTTTCAACTGTGTATACTAACTTTTGTTACTTTGATATCGTCTGTTTTTGATAGGTTTATTTTATGTACAGGAAAGATCATATGTTTGTCAGGCCCACCTGGTGTTGGTAAGACCAGCATTGGCCGCTCAATTGCACGTGCACTCAACCGAGAGTTCTACCGGTTTTCAGTTGGTGGGCTAGCAGATGTGGCAGAAATCAAGGTCAATTAAGCACTTTTTGCTTTTTAAAAATGAAGGACACTCTTTTTTTAGTACTTCAAAAAGTATGGCAAATTATACAGGGTCATAGGAGAACCTATGTCGGGGCTATGCCTGGAAAGATGGTGCAGTGTTTGAAAGCGGTGGGGACTGCTAACCCACTAGTTCTAATAGATGAGATCGACAAGGTACTTTTTTTTAATAAAAATAATTATCAGCTTCTAATGTGGCATTTATGTAACTAATCATTGCTTATCTGCTTGAAAATTAATTTAGTTAGGGAGAGGTCATTCAGGTGATCCAGCTAGTGCACTACTGGAGCTATTGGATCCTGAACAAAATGCAAATTTTCTTGATCACTACCTTGATGTTCCAATTGACCTATCAAAGGTTACTATATGTTTGCATATGGTCATATATGGAGTTTCTCTAAGTTTAAATTGGTTTCCTGACATTTTTTTGTTCCTGTTTTGTTTCCTTTTGTTGTGAAAGGTTTTGTTTGTTTGTACAGCCAATGTGGTGGAGATGATACCAAATCCTTTGTTGGATAGAATGGAGAATATTGCGATTGCAGGTTATATAACAGATGAAAAGATGCACATTGCAAGGGATTATCTTGAGAAGACTACTAAAGAGGCTTGTGGCATCAAACCTGAGCAGGTAGTCCCATGCTACTCAAGAGCATGTAATTTGATTTTAATGGTTTTTTAGTCTATACTGTACACCCCCTAAATTCTCTTAGGGTATGCTCCAGAAGAGGTCAAAGACGTAGGGCTTAGGACGTAGGCCCCTACGATTTATAGTGTAGGCATAATATTGTTAGTAGCATTAGTAGTATTATTACTATTACAATTGGTACCATTATTACTATTTGTATTACTACTATTTTTATTATTATTATTATTATTATTAGTTTATTACTATCTACCTTGGTTTTGTGACTCTGGTTGGGTTTCATTTCTAGCCTTCCCCAACTTGTTTGGGACTAAAGGCTTTGTTGTTGTTGTATGCTCCAGAAGAGGGGAGGGGAGGGGAGGGTGACCGGACCTGACCAGCCCCTGTTTACTTGCTTCATAACACTAAATTTTGAGGGGGGGGAGAAGGGGAGAGGAGGTGAACTCTATATACAAACTATTCAAATTTTGTAACCCTCAAATCAGGTTAGAGGAGGTAAACTCTTTACGCTGCCACTTTCCCCGCCCCTCCCCTCCCCCTCTCATGAAATTTCTGGAGCACAGTCTTAACAGTGTATCAAGTCTTTTCAACTTCTACTCATGTGCTTTTTTTAATCTTTATAATTCAGTTCTTAATGCATTTTCTATATTTCTTTCTGTGGAAGAGAGCTAACAAAATTAATTTCTTAACATGGCTAGGTTGAAGTAACAGATGCTGCTCTTCTTAATCTGATAGAAAACTACTGCCGGGAAGCTGGGGTTCGTAATCTTCAAAAGCAGATTGAAAAGATATATCGCAAGGTTTTGTTTCTATATGTTTAATTCTTCAAAACTTATGTCAGATGTCAGACAGTCGTGTCCAGTTTTCCACCATTTGCAAGTCACACCTGCAAATGCAAATCAAAACTTAGAATCGCTGGTATTAACCAAAAGTGAATAGAAGAAAGCCCCTAAATGATAGATATTAAGCAAGCAAGAAAGAAAATTAGTATCATCATTGAGAGCAGTTCCATATTTGTCCATATGATGATGATGATTTAATATAGTGTTATTTCTCTTACTCTTTCTTTGTTATTCCAATCATATAGATAGCTTTACAACTGGTCCGTAAGGACGCGTCAAATGAAGAAGAAGAAGAAGCCAGCTCAGAGGAAAAGGAGAAAGAAACAACCAACAATAAGCCAGAAAAGGAAAAGATCAATCTTACGATAGAAGCCGTTGAGAATGCAAAGGAAGATACCTTGATCAAGGATTCAGTTGACGCTGATGTGGCGACAAAAGAGGTGGTGACAATTATTGATGACGTTCCAGCCAAACCTCTCCTGCCACATTGCCGTGCTACTGAACAAAAATCTGGTGATTCTGAGGTAATTGAAGAAGCACTTTTTTGTACGATATGATGAAATAGGTTTAAGATTTGAATGATCGAAAGAAATTTAATTTGTGCCTAACTTGTCTTGAAATATGTGTAACTTACAGTTCTCTGATTGAATTTTTAACTTAGTTTATGAATTGGTTTTACTTAAATAGTTTTAGATGTTGAAAATTACTTTATAATATCACAGATTTATTCAATTGTTGAATCACTGCTTTCTAATTCTTTTTTTTTCCTTTGAAGAAAGGAGTTATTTATTTATTTTTTTGGTTCAGATTAAGTGGGTCTCTGATTAAAGAACTAAAACTTTTAGGTGCTTGAAGTGACTTTCTTTGTTTGGGTCATAACTTTCTTGCCTGGTTGTTAGGGCTGCTAATGAGCCGAACCGGCTCATGAGCCAATGAGTTGAACAACTCAATAAATTATATCGAGCCAGGCCCTAAACTAAATAAAGCCCAACTCGGCTCGGCTCATATTTTATCACTCTCATGAGCCAATGAGTTGGAGGATATGCATATGAGGTTTATGAATTTTAGAGAGCAGTGGTAATATTCCATGTTGGAGCTATGCAAAATGAAAGCCCTTTGTTATTTTTTAGCATGAGATTAGAGATGGTTATCAAATTATCTTGTGTCAGATTGATATGTTGTTTGTATTTTATTTTTTCTAATGCTTGGTATTAATTTGAATATTTCTAAATGATATGTTAAATTTTTAATTTTAGTGAATTTTTGAATTTTAGTAGATTTTACAAAGAACGTGATGTTTAGTTTTAGTGTTATAATTTGAACTTGAAACGTGATATACGGAGATTTAATGTTTAGTTTTAGATAGTATAACGGAGCTCAAGAATGTTTAGTTTTAGTGTTATAATTACAAAGCACATGAATGTTTAGTTTTATATTTTGATGTTTGTTTTTCTAATGCTTGGCATGAGTTGAGCTCGCAAGTTATGAACCGAGTTTGAGCCGGGCTTTTTTCTTCAAGACCGAGCCGAGCCCGAGTTGGGCATGTTTAGTTATATGACGAGCTGAGCTGAGTTTTGAGCCGAGCTTGGCTCATTAGCAGCCCTAGTTGTTTGGTCAATTACTGTTTGAGTATATATATTATTTTGCAAACTCTGCCTGATGATAGTTTTTTTTTTAAACGTAAATGTTCCTCTTTTTAGTTCCAATTATATCTGATTGAAACAATTTAAACCTTTTCGTTTACTTTCTGAATTTTAATTTTCAATATTTAACCTTTTTGTTTACTTTCAGGCAAAGTCAAAAGGTGATGACAACCCATCAGAGGCAAAACCTGATAATACAGTGGAAAAGATTATAGTAAACGTATCAAATCTGACCGACTACGTGGGCAAGCCAGTTTTCCAGGCTGAGCGCATCTATGATCAGACACCAGTAGGTGTTGTCATGGGGCTCGCATGGACCGCCATGGGAGGCTCCACCCTGTATATCGAAACCACACATGTCGAACAAGGAGAAGGAAAGGGGTGCATTAGTTGTTGACTGGTCAACTTGGGGATGTGATGAAAGAGAGCGCGCAGATAGCGCATACGGTTGCACGTGCAGTTCTGTTGGGGAAAGAGAAGGAAAATGAATTTTTCGGGAGATCAAAACTGCATCTGCACGTGCCAGCAGGGGCCACCCCAAAGGATGGGCCTAGTGCTGGATGTACAATGATCACTTCCATGCTGTCTCTGGCTATGACCAGCATGTCAAAAAGGATCTGGCAATGACGGGTGAGGTGACACTGACCGGACGAATTCTTCCAATTGGTGGGGTATGTAATTACGATGCCTTATTTAATTTGTTAAACAATGTTTTGCATTCCTGGAAATAAACCTGGTGGATCCAATCAAAATAGCAAAATACCAAAAGTAACCTTCATCTGCTATATTTGTAGCGAGTAATGAGAATGGATGGTAAGATATAGTTCAACATTTGGAACATAGTTGTATAGTGATTGGTCATGCTTTCTGGAGTTAGTACGGTGTTCTATGTGTTTCTTGCAATATACTTGATGGGGGTAAGTTAGAGGGTATTAAAGTCCAATCTACGTGTTGGTT